>PVJC01017360.1:0-32602 GCA_004026665.1 Murina feae | reverse complement strand
ATATAAAGTTAGCGCATACTAAGCTTCATGAATTGAAATTAATCACTCATAGTCATATTAATACTCATGTTTAATTGGTAAAGAAGGGGGAGATGTTGGGAGCTGACCTGAATGCAGGGGTCCCACATGAGCGTAGCTTTCTGAAAGCTGACCTGAATGCAGGGGCCTCATATGAGAGTAGCTTTCTAAAAGCTGACCTGAATGCAGGGGTCCCATATGAGCGTAGCCTTCTTAAAGCTGACCTGAGTGCAGGGGTCTCATGTGGGCGTAGCTCTCTAAGTCCCCTCTTCACTATTAATTAAACTTACTGACTGCTGACCTTTTGTTTAAGCGCTTGTCTAGAAATATCATAGGACAGTCAAGAGACTTCTGGTGCCTAATATCACAGGACAGTCAAGAGACTGCTGACACCCAGTCTAGAGTCTGCTAATACTCTGAGAACTAGATGTGGGCAGGAGGGGTATGAGGATGTTGGCAGGGTGAGAAGTTTAGAAGAAACGGTGTGTGGTTAAATTGCTGTGCTTGCCAAAATCATGTATACAGTAACTTCCTTAATTATGCTGGATAAATATGAGCTTTACAATAAACTCGGGGCTGCAGTCTTGAACTGTAGTCCTCCCGACCCCATCTTTTGTCTCTTGTCTTTTTCTTAGCCTCACCCCCTCATTCAGGTACCCGTGTAGTGCCGGCAGGTACCGGCAAAACAAGGCCAAAATGGGGAGGGGAAAATAGAAGGGCGAGGAAAGGAGGACATTTCAGGCAGAGGGAGCAGGTGTACAGGCAGGAAAGCTCAAAGTAACACCAAGCACAGGGAGTGTATCACCTCTCCAGGAAGGTTAAAACAGTAGGCTTAAGAGGGAGGTTGGAGCTAGATGCCAGAGGCGGAGGGTGGGGTGAATATGGTCAGTCCAGAAGGAAGTAACCACAGGACTTCCATGGGGACAAAGAAAAAAGGCGTAAAAGAAACAGTGGTGCAGCCAAGAGCGCCAACAACTGAAAGGCAGGATGGGTGGAGAAAGCACAGTAGGCTCTGTGATGGCTCTAACCCCTTGCAGACAAAAACAAGGACACAAGAAGAGTTAAAGAAGAGAAAATTTTCCTCTGCCCCCACAGCAGGGAGTGTCAGTTAGAACAAGTGTTGCAAACCATTAGATAAGGATTATTGCCATTTCTGCAGAAACTTGCAATCTCCAAGACATAGACCTCAGTTCCACTGAAGAACAAGCTGTCCTTTGTGGTTACAGTGAATAAAAGCTTGCTTAGCACCAAGGTCGGGGCTTTTGCAGGTGAGGCTTCCCCACAAGGAAGTGCTTGTGAAGGCCATGGCCAGCTCAATAAATTCTCGCTTGCTGCTTAAGACCTAATTGGAGTCAGTGGTCTTACTCTTACTAACTTGGTCCACAACATTTGGGGGCTTGTCTGGGATCCCCGGCAGAGGTGAGAGGTACCCCCTACCTGAGGCTGGAGGCTCTCCCCTCTTTTTCAGCATTGCCAGGTGAGCAGCGAGGATTTATTGAGGAATCCTGCAGGTAGGTCTGAAGGTGCCTAGGTTGAGATCTCAGTCTGAGGAGTCAGACGGAGGGCTGGATGCAGCATAACCTCCAGACTCCGGTCGTGGGCCACGACGGTGGCCCTGGCTTCTGTCAGGTGTGACTTTCAGTTGCACAGGGTGTGTCTGTTTGGTCTTTGTTGTCTTGGTGTTTGTCGTCTGCTTCTATGTGCTCCCCGCTGCAATGTTTTCTTACGAATTTTCAGGACTTCAAGAAGAGAGCTGAAGACTACGGATGTGATGTTAATGCTTTTGATTTACAGTGATACTGTGAAAGGGAGTGGCCCACATTTCAGGTTGGCTGGCCAGATATGGGGTCTGTCGACCTCATGACTGCCTACCAGGTCCATCATGTCATATATGGCCAGCCGGGCCACCCTGATCAAATTCCTTATATCCAGGTTTGGGTGGACATTTTGTCTGAGAAACCCTTGTGGCTAAAGACTTGTCTAAACCAACAAAACCAATTGGGACAGAGACAGACAGTTCTCTTGGTCACTTCGGGGAAAGGGAAGGCTCAGTCTGTTCTTCAGAGCGACCAGGAGGGGAGTTCCCCGCAGGTTAGACCACCCCCTACGTGCTGCCTCCTCGGGGTGCATCTGAGGGGGACCCAGAACCCTCACCTCCTCCAGAGAAAAAAAAAAAAGCCGTTCCCTCCGGAATTCCCCCCCCCACCTTCTCCCCTGAAGGAGAAGAGAGAGAGAGCAGCTAAGAACAGAGTAAAGGGTTAATGCAGAAAAGTGTGTGTGTAGTGGTAGTAGGGGGGATGTCTGCAGGGAGAGATAGGTTTTCGTTGATTTTTACTTATCAAAACTAAGTTCAAGGTTGTAAGTTTTCTGCAAGCACAATTAATCTTTCCCTGCCCTGGTTTATTTTTTTTAACCCTTCCAATATCACAGGAGGTCTAGTCATTAAAGGATCGACATTTCTAAGAATAAGGAATTACTGAGTAAAAGGTGTGATGTATGATTATACATTTTTAAAAGACATAGAAAGAAGGTTTAAAAGGCTAATTTAAAAGTATGAAATTTATGAAGATTGTGTATGTGATAAGAAGGAGAAGAGAAATGTTGCAAGGAAATTAAAAGAAAATAATACAGGCCAGTAAGCCAGGAAGAGTAAGTAATTTACATTCTGCCTCCCTAAACAAGGGTAAATAGTTATGACTGTCAACAGTTACTGCAAACCCTCTTCACCTCAGAGGAGAGAGAGAGGGTGAAGGCAGAGGGAAGGAAATTGGTCTTGGACCAGACAGGCAGCCCTCTGGGAACACAAGGCGGATTGAGGCGCTGTTCCCCAGCTCCAGACCAGACTGGGGTTTGAATGATCAGAGAGGGAGGGGGGCCTTGGACAAGTACACCAGACTCTATTGCGGGGCATCGGGGCAGCGGCTCGGAAGCCACTAACCTCTCGAAGGTGACTGAGACCACCCAAGGGCCGAACGAGAGCCCAGCTGCATTTCTGGAGAGGTTATGTGAAACATATCGGGTCTATACACCCATAGACCCCGATGCTCCAGAGAATAGGCAGGTCCTTAATGTAGCGTTCATGTCCCAGTCGGCCCCAGACATTAGGAAACAGTTACAGAAGTTAGAAGGCTTTGAAAGGAAGTCAATCTCAGAACTGGTGGAGGTGGCCCAAAGGGTCTTCAATAACCGGGAAGACACAGCAGCAGAATTGAACACCAACATCACACAAATTCTGGTCACCATAAGGAGGAGTAGGGGCTCTGGGTCCCCCTCAGATGCACCCCGAGGAGGCAGCACATAGGGGGTGGTCCCCATGGAGGAAGGGGAAAGGCTCCTCCTGAGTAAAGCTGAGCAAGGACCTCCTCAAGGCTCTGGCCGACCTGGGGTATAGGGTGTCCGCCAAGAAGGCTCAACTCTGTGAGACCAAGGTAACTTACCTGGGGTACGATGTTGAGAGTGGACAGAGGACACTATCATCCAGCTGGGTGCAGGCAATTTTGGCCATACCCCAACCCACTACAAAGAGGCAGGTCCGGGAATTCCTGGGAGCAGTGGGCTACTGTCGGTTGTAGATATTAGGCTTCACTAAAATAGCCAAGCCTTTATATTCCATCACTGGAGGAAAGGAGCCCAAGTTAACTTGGATTAAGGAGGCCCAGGAGGCCTTCACCCAGCTCAAGTGGGTACTGACTAGTGCACCGGCTCTGGCCCTACCTGACCTCGGAAAGCCTTTCCGCCTTTTTGTGGCGGAGGCAAAGGGGGTGGTGAAAGGGGTCCTGACCCAGACTCTTGGACCTTGGAGAAGGCCGGTGGCCTATCTTTCAAAAAGACCGGACCCAGTGGCAGCCGGTTAGCCAAGCTGCTTGAGGGCCATCGCTGCCACAGCAGAGCTGGTAAAGGAAGCATCCAAGCTAACTTTTGGTCAGGACCTCCAAGTAGTTGCCCCACATGCAGTTGAGGCACTTCTCCGCAGCCCACCTGAGAGATGGATGTCTAATGCTCGTGTCACTCAGTACCAGGTGCTCCTCCTAGATCCACTCCGAGTCAGCTTCCTGAAGACTGCAGCCCTTAACCCTGCTACACTGCTCCCAGACAAAGGGGATGAGCCCCCACTTCACGACTGTGAAGAGGTCTTAACCACCCTGACCCCTCTCCAAGCGGACCGGAGGGACACCCTCCTGCCCAACCCAGAGGTGACCCTCTACACGGAAAGCAGCAGTTTTGTAGAAGATGGAATCCGGTATGCTGGGGCGGCAGTGGTGTCCGGGGAGGAGGTAGCCTGGGTGCAGGCCCTGGGTCACGGAACCTCAGCTCAGAAGGCTGAGCTCATTGCCTTAACCCAGGCTCTCTGGTGGGGGAAAGGCAAGAGACTGAACATCTTTACGGATAGCCAGTATGCTTTCACTACCGTCCATGTACACAGGGCACTGTACCAAAAGAGAGGCCTTTTGGCCTCAGCAGGAAAGGACATTAAGAATGCCCCCGAGATCCTTGCTCTGCTGGCAGCTATCTGGGGGCCGAAGGAGGTAGCTGTTATACACTGTTGGGGGCACCAGAAGGATGACACCCCCATAACCCGAGGCAACAGGCTGGCTGATCAAGTAGCAAAGGAAGCCGCTAAAAGACCAGTAGGGCCCCTACAGGTCTTAGTGGCCCTCCCAGACCCCCAGCTGCCTGACACCCCAACCTACACCAAGAATGAAGAAGAGCAAGCAAAAGAACTAGGGGCCGGGGTAACCAGGGGAGGATGGCTCAAACTCCTGGACCACCGTCTGTTCCTCCCAGAAAGCCTGCGCAGAATCATCATAGAGCAGACCCATAGGGGCACCCATCTTGAAGGCACCAAGCTGGCTGAGCTTCTTCACAGGGATTACTACATTCCGGGACTACAGAGAATGGCCAAGGATGTGGCTCAGAGATGCCAGGCAATGTGCCCAAGTGAATCCCAGTCAAGCCCACTCCGACCCGCCTGGAGTAAGGTTCCGAGGAAGCACCCCGGGGGAGCACTGGGAAGTTGACTTCACAGAGCCCCCAGCAGGCCAGGGATACAGATACCTCCTGGTGTTCATAGACACCTTCTCAGGGTGGCCAGAGGCCTACCCCACCGGAACTGAGACAGCTCAGGTAGTAGTTAAGAAGCTCCTCTCTGAAATTGTCCCCCGGTTTGGCCTACCACTGTACATGGGGTCCAACAATGGTCCAGCGTTCATCGCCGAAATCACCCAATTGGCAACCAAAGCATTACAAGTAAGTTAAAAATTGCATTACATATATAGGTCTCAAAGTTCAGGACAGGTAGAGAGGATAAATTGGACATTAAAGGAAACATTAACCAAGTTAAAAATAGAGACTGGAGAGAACTGGGTAAGCTTTACTCCCCTTTCCCTTCTCTGAGCTAGGTGCACTGCGTATGTCCAGGGATTAACCCCTTTTGAAATAATGTTCGGGCAACCTCCTCCACTGGTGCCAAAGTTGGGGGAGGAGAAGGTTGCCCACCTCTCCAACCGTCATCTGCTTAAGTCTTTGCAGACACTCCAGAAAGCTGCCACATCAGCACAGCGGATTGTGCAGGAAGCTCACCGAAACCCTGACACCCCTGTGACTGAGGAAGTGAGTTGGTTTTCCCCTGGTGACATGGTTTGGGTCAAGAGACACCAGCCCGGGGGGCTTGAACCTCGCTGGGACGGACCATACACCATTGTCTTAAGCACCCCAACTGCGGTCAAAGTCACAGGAAAGAAGCACGGGATTCATCGCACTCAAGTGAAGAAAGCAGAAGGGGTCCGGCAGCAGCAGCCCCTGGGGTGGACAATGAAACCAACCCCAGATCCTTTAAAGGTGAAGTTAGTGCCTGCACCATGATTCATCTCATTTTGCTAGCCCTAACCTGGCAATTGGACGAGCCCATCTCCCACCAGGCAAACCGGTATCAGTGGGAAGCAATGCGGACGACAGATGGGATGTTTCTGGCAGAATTCACTGGAATGTTACGCTTCAACCTCTGCTGGCTGTTTGGTGAGAACTGGAATCAACCCCGAGCCCACTCACCCCGCCAGAAACGGTATATCTCCTAGGGAGGCCCTGACCAGGATGCCTCATTTCCATATGGATGTGGGACACTGTTTGCTGAGCAAGAACTCTGGAGAATGGGACTGTATGTATGCCCCAGGAAACACCCCAACCCATGGTGAGCAGGGAAATGTGGAGATCATGAAGACTTCTATTGCCAAAACTGAGGCTGTGAAACCTATGGCCACTGGAGAATAGCCATATCTGACCCCTACCTTAAGTTTGTCCATGAGGATGAGAAAGGGCCCCCCACCTTAGGGAGCTGTAACCCCATAACTCTTATTCTCCTACAGTACTGGGTGAGAGGATGGATGGGAGGGGGAACGTGGGGACTCAGTCTCTACGTTGCCGGACCAGACCCAGGGATGTTGTTCACTGTCCAGAGGAGGGAAGTCCCTAGGACACCAAAACCCATTGGACGCCTGGCTCCCCAGAGCCACAGGCCAGGGCCAAGACCCTCCTCCTCAAGCAACTCCGGGCCTTCACCCTCAAGTACCCCCAGGAGTGAAGTTCACCCCTCAGGAAAGAAATTAGGGGTTTCTCCTCTCCGGCCTGACATCTTTGCCCCATTAGAGGCTTTGTTCCAACTCCTGAACACAAGCTCCCCAAACATCACTGCAGACTGTTGGTTGTGCCTAAACCCCGAATCACCATATTACATTGGGATAGGAGCAAATGCCATCATCGGGAGAGCAGACAGCCAAGTCCAAAACGTCTCAACCGAGGAAGAAGACGGGAAGTTTGCCGGTGGGGAAACCACAAACAAGGCTTGACTCTGGGGGATATCACAGGGGCTGGACTCTGCATAGCCTCAGCTAACTATGACTTACAGGGCTCGCCCTATGCTAGTAACTGTGGGCAGACCCTGCGCCTCCTCGAGAAACCAGGGAGCGGGGACCCATGGTACTTAGTGGCCCCGAATGGGACATGGTGGGCCTGCTCTGCAGGGGTGACCCCCTGCGTTCTCTCCCTCACCCTCCAGACAGGCCAAGAAGCCAGACTCTGTATACTCACCCATATACTGCCCCAGGTGTACGACTACTCTGGTGAAGGGGGAAGGGAGAACCTCCTCCTAGAACCCAGACGGGCTAAAAGGGCCCCAGTACTCATTCCCCTCCTGGTGGGACTAAGGATCACAGGGTCAATGGCTGTAGGCACGGCTGCCCTAGTTACAAGGTATCAAAATTACCAGACCTTAGGGGCCCAGATAGATCAGGACCTAAGCACCCTAGAAAAATCAATAGGACAGCTGGAAGAGTCAGTAGGGTCCTTAGCTGAGGTGGTCCTACAGAATAGGAGGGGGCTCGGCCTACTATTCCTGAAGCATGGAGAGCTATGTCTAGCGTTAGGAGAAGCCTGTTGCTTCTACACTAACCACTCTGGGGTAATTAGAGAAAGTCTAAGTCAGTTAAGGAAACGGCTGACAGACAAAGAGGAGGCCCGTAAGGCGGAGAGGAACTGGTATGAGAATCTTTATTCCTGGTCCCTGTGGCTCACCACTGTACTCATTGCCGCACTGGGGCCACTGCTCCTTCTCCTCCTCTGGCTCACAGTTGGCCCTTGCTTAATCCGGTGGTTCGTCAACCTCATTCAAGACCGGATTCAAGCAGTAAAACTCATGGTTCTGCACACCCAATACTCACAACTCCCGCTAGTAGATACTAGTGACAAATCCAGGATCTGAATTCGTCCAGAAGACCAGTAGGGAATGTGATGGCTCTAACCCCTTGCAGACAAAAACAAGGACACAAGAGAGTTAAAGAAGAGAAAATTTTCCTCTGCCCCCACAGCAGGGAGTGTCAGTTAGAACAAGTGTTGCAAACCATTAGATAAGGATTATTGCCATTTCTGCAGAAACTTGCAATCTCCAAGGCATAGACCTCAGTCCTGCTGAAGAGCAAGCTGTCCTTTATGGTTACAGTGAACAAAAGCTTGCTTAGCACCAAGGTCGGGGCTTTTGCAGGTGAGGCTTCCCCACAAGGAAGTGCTTGTGAAGGCCGTGGCCAGCTCAATAAATTCTCGCTTGCTGCTTAAGACCTAATTAGAGTCGGTAGTCTTACTCTTACTAACTTGGTCCACAACGGGCTCCTAAAGCTTCCTCTCACCGGCTCGCATTTCACCTAAGCTAAGGGATTAGCTAGCTAAACGCTACTTCTCTGCCCCGGCCCTAACCTGCCCAGAGAACTGGAAAAACCCCGCCCCGCTCCATCACGTGGCCAGAAGCGCCTTGGCACGTGACCTACCTCGCGCTTAGCCAATCAGCCCCAGTAAGGGCAAGCGAGCAAGTCCGAGGGGCGGGAACACTAGTTCAGGCCGCATCTTCTCGCGAGTCTTGCTGCTATCACTCCTCGGCCACCCACGACCCGGAGCGAAGGTCTCGCGAGGCTTGGGCGCTGCGGCGGTAGGAAGAGGACGGCGAAGGACGGAGCGGTGTTGCTGTTACTTCCCTCGCTCACTCCTTCGCTCGGTCGCCCGCCCCCTCCCTCCCTCCCCTCCCTTCCCCGGCCCCGGCCCCGGCCCGGGCTCCGGCCCCGGCCTTCTTGCTCTTGGGTCTCCTGCAGTGAGGATGTCGGGGTCTACGTTCCCCAGCGCTGTGGCCATCTCGCTGTTGCTCGTCTCTGGCTCCCTCCTCCCAGGGCCAGGCGCCGCTCAGAACGGTAAGCGGGGCGCCGGGGGCGGCCAGGCCTGAGGTGGTGCCGGAGCCGCGGGGAAGGAGCGGGTGGAGAGTCTGAAGAGCTGCGGAAGCGCGGGGAGAAGAGGCGGTCGGGAGTTGGAGGCGCGGGAGTGAGAACGAGAGCCTGTCCGAGACTTGGGGGCATCGATGGGAGCCCGAGGGTACTGCTGGCTTAGAGGCGCCACGTCGTGGGGCTCGTCGCTCCGAGAGGGGAGGGAACACCCAGGAAGCCGACGTGCGGAGCTGAAGTAGCGGGGGCGGACGAGGAGGGGACGCAGCTTTTAATGAAGGCGGACGGGAGCCCGGGCCGTGTGGCCCAGTTGGTTGAGCGTTGGCCTGTGCATCCAAAGGTAGCCGGTTGGATTCTCTGTCAGGGCTTGTGCGTTCGGTCCTTGGACCCGAGGTTTCTCTTCATATCGATGTTTCTCTTTCTCTCCATTCCTCTCTCTAAAATCAATTTAAAAAAATTTTAAACAAAAGGCGGCATTTGTGTTTGAGGAGAGGGCGAGTGGTGTTGGCGTGATCTGCAGGAGAGGGGGGGCAGGGGGGTAAGGGGTCCTATGATTCTGCTGGGCCCCGTAAGACAGGTGACATGTTTAAAAAATAAGGGAGGCGTTGGGGGAAAGGGCGTCCAGGAGAAAACGGAGCAGAATGCTAGAGTCCTAAGGAGGGGATGAAAAATCAGGGAGCCCTGGATGTGGAGGTGGAGGGAAGGTGGGTGGAAAGCTAAGGGGGTGGGTTGACTGCAGTAGGGGATCTGGAAAGCGCTGCGTGTCTCTACAGGAGATGGGCAAGAAGGCTGGGTTTGCTGAGGAGGGTTGAGTGTTGGGCACTCTAGGATAGTGGTTGGGAGAGCAAAGGAGTTTCTAAATAAGGAGAGGAAAAATGAGCAGAGGATGGGGAAGAAGGGCTGTAACTGAGGTAGGGGGAATATTTATTAGGGAAAGAAGGGTGCCTGGGTATAGACGTGGAGGCGGGTGAAGACCGAAAGTAAGGGAAGGGAGTAGGATGCAGGAAGCCGGCGGTGTACTGTTGATTTGCAGCGCGGAGGGCATATTATTAAGGAAGGGAGTCGCTGAGTGTGGCAAGCGCTTATGGTAGTGATTGGGCCTTTGGGAAGGCAGGGCCACATAGCTGCAACTGCAGTGGGATTGAGGACAGTTACTGGAGAGAAGGAGATGGAAGATGTGGGTTTTTAAAATCTAAAAGTTTCAAGACAGAAGAAAGATTATTTTTGAGAACATGGAAGTATTACCTGGGGTGTGTGTAGAGTAGTGCAAACGAGAGAATTGATTTTGAGCTGAAGTTGTTTAGAGAATATGGAGAAATAGGGAATCATGGTGATACGGGATCTATTCTGGACAGAAGATTTTGATTGTTGAAGGTGTGTATGACAATTCAACTGCTGAATTGGTATTTCAGAGGTATTGTGGACAGGTTTCTGCTCTTGTGGAAACAACCTTTAAGAGATTTAAAAATATTTTTATAGGAAAGAGTTTATGAGAAGTCAGTAGTGGAGAGTGAACTATAAATTATTTTTGCTAATCCTTCAGTGCTTCTTTGTTGTTGGGCTAGATTACTCTTGTTGGAATAGCTGAAATTAAATGACTTTCATTAAAAAACAACAGTGATACGCCGTAACCGGTTTGGCTCAGTGGATAGAGCGTCAGCCTGTGGACTGAAGGGTCCCAGGTTCGATTCCGGTCAAGGGCATGTACCTTGGTTGTGGGCACATCCCCAGTGGGAGGTGTGCAGGAGGCAGCTGATCGATGTTTCTCATCAATGTTTCTAACTCTCTATCTCTCTCCCTTCCTCTCTGTAAAAAATGAATAAAATATATTTAAAACAAAACAAAACAAAAAAAAACAACAGTGATAGAGCCAATGAATGAATGGAGTTACGCATTCTAAGGAGGATGCAGTCTTAAAATGTTTTAAGATTAAGTGAAAATTTATCTAATAAAGAGTTGAAAAAACATCATGGATTAATTATGTTGTACCAAATTGTACAATTCAAATCCTCTGTATGCTTGATGGCCTTGAATTATCACTGCAGGGATCGGGAAGGAAACATTTTCTGTCTGTAGCATTGAATGTGTTAATTGGGTATTTTTCTTGTTTTTCCCCATAGATGAGGTCATTGTGGAAGGCAGCATAGAGTTAGATTGATTTGTCTTACTAGTTATTAGTTGTGTGTTAACAATATGAGTTAAAGAAGCCCAATACTAATTTTAACTATTTGATTTGTGGAAATAGCATGGTTTCATTTGGTACCATAGATGAGATATTCTTGATCTTAACATTAACATCTTTAATCTCTGCTAGCATAGCATCTTTCAATGGCTGATAGAGCAGAATTGTAGTTTCTTAGCAACTAAAGCAAGGTTTTTGGATAGGCCTTCAGACTCATCTGGCTGTTCTCAGTGATATGTGTTCTAAATACGGCATAGTGCAGCCTTTTTCTTGAAACGAGCTTAAGTTCAGTTACATGACAAGACTGGTAAAGTGAAGCTGCTTTTGTAGTTGACCCAAAGGAATGTAAATTTAATTAATGAAGAAATGACTATTATTTGAGTTTGAATCTACATAGGTAAGGATGCTAGTAAGATTCAAACTTTCAATTGATAATAGCTTTACAATAGAGTGACCTCATGTCATGGAGTTTGTATTTTCTTTTTTTTTTTTAATTTTAATTAAAAAATTAGAATATATTTATCAGACTTTTCAAAACTGTCATTCTTGAGATGTTTTTATTTAGAGTTCCAGAAGCATTTACTTTGTGCTCAGTGATACTAGGGTTGTGAGAACTGAAGCAAGTTGTCTCTTGCTGGAAGGGATTGGTTCTGAAAGACAGTCAGATGTGGAAGGGTGAATCTGAACTCCCGGGTGAAAAGAAATAGAGAATGTCTGTAGATGTGAGGGTGACCTACTGCACTGTTTGTTCTAACAGCAGAGATTCCTTTCTCATATTCCTCCAGAGCTCTGCAGTGGAGTGTGTTTCTCAGCTTGAACAGGACCCTCTTCTGTTAAAGCAAACATTGCACATGTGACTGTAACTCTACTAGAACTTTGTTAGCCTTATTTCATTTGATACACTGAATGGTGGCTGATGGTGTGTGCTCTGTGCCACACAGAATCCTCTGGGGTTAGATGGTTAGATCCCAGTCCCTTTATGCTTTAGTGGTGTGATCATGGGCAAGTTATTTAATTCTCCTGACTCTTGATTTCCTCATCTTCTCTGATGCGGTTGGCTGTGTGCTCAGACCTGGTAGAGAAGCAAGGCAATGGCAGTGACTCCAGAGGTGCAGGAGTCTGTGAATTTGTGTTTTCTTACAGTGCTTCAGAAATGGATATCATAGTCTTTATGATGTTGAAATGTTAGAGTATCTATTTAAAATGATGACTTAAAAAAACCCACCCAAACCTGCAAGTTTCTGGATTGGGTATGTGGTAGTTTAAATTGAATATAGACGTTTTTCAAAAGGTCTCTGTTTCATTATTCCTAAAATAAAGAATTTGGACTAGATGACCCTCAAGGTCTCTCCCAGCTGTGACCCATTACCATAGATATTCAAGGCTTTCTTTCAGAGTTTGTTTCCCATCCAAATACTTAAATTTGTGGGATGACAGTTTTAAGTAAAATCTTTAAAGTTGATTTTTGTATGTAATAAGATAAATGTAGTTCATTTTAAAGGGAGAAGTTTGTCCTAAAAAGTAACCCTCCTGTTTAGACTTGCCAAGAGCTTTAAAATTAAAATTGAATGAATGTAAACCAAGCATTATTATATGGTATTCAAGAGCACACAGTCTTTGGATCCTGATATACCTGGATTTGAGTCCCAGCCCTCTGTAGTTAAGTGACCTTGAGTAAGGTGCTTAATATTTCCAAACCTCATTTTTATCATCTGTAAAATATAATATTTTTAATATTTATAATGATGTCAATCCCATAGGTATGGTGTGAGTATTAAATGAAATAATGGCCATCAAACACTTAGATTTCTGCCTGGTGTATAGTCTCAGTAGAGAGTGTATTTTTACTGTATGTAATACTTGTTACTATATGTTACTATAATGTAACATATGCTACATTATTTTATGTACCATAACAGTTCTGTACATACTAAATGCTTGCTCTCAATATTGATTAAATGTTAGCTATTACTACTATAGTAATTTAAAAAGTAGCATTATTAATTATTTTTTATGTATATATTGAACATGATAGTGTTAATGCTGTTATCTTGAATGCAATTAAGTAGACTATTTGAAGGCCCCAGGAAGTTGCACTTTTGTATACATAACTTTAAGAAAAGTGAGGAGCAGTACTCCAATTTCAAATTCTGGTGAGGAAGGTTGCATTTTTATTTTATTGTGTGGGAGATAGCAGGGCTTTCTTTTTCTTTCAGTGAACTAATTTTCTTTTCCTTGATTCCCATTATTGTGAATAAGAGAAATAGAATGTAGTACCTGGCACACAGTGAGCATGTTGGAGATGTTAGCCGATGAATGAATGTGGAGTGTAAAATAAAATACATTCTTAGTGAAAATACAAAATTGGATAATTAACAGAGCCTAGTGAGAGAAAATGAGTCTAATGAATTTTGCTACTAATGAGCTAAATTTCGAGAAGCCGTTTTGCTTGGGTGATACTAGATACCTATGAACATTGTGCTTTGTAAGAATGCTAGTATTTACATTAGATGAATCTTCTTTTCTGTCAGGTGCTGTTTGCTTCAGTGGTTTGGCGAATTTCTCAATACATTTTTAGAGGTCTATTTGCTATGTTTGTTTGTTTAATATGTTTTTTATTTCAGAGAGGGGGAGAGGAGAGGAGAGAAAGATAGAAGCATTGATGAGAAACATTGATCAGCTGCCTCCTGCACTCCCACTACTGGGGATCTAGCCTGCAACTGGGAATCTAAACACAACTTCTTGGTGCAAGGATGACACTCAACCAACTGAGCCACACGGGCAGGGCAGTATTTGCTATTGATTGCTCATCTCCTCTTAAGGTGAACTGAAATGAGCAACAGGAGATAGATGTTATCTATGGCAACTGTGCACAAATGAAATGTCAAATGTCAAGCAAGCAATAGATCTTAACAGAATTAATTCAAATAAAAATTTAAGTGACCAGAAGAAATAGTTTGCCTAGGAATAAAGTATTTCCTAAGGTGATCATAATAAGCCTCCAGTCTCAGGCAGCTGACCAAAGTGTCACTACTGACATGATGGAGCACCCAAGCATGAGAAATTAGGGGTCTGGGATGGAAAGGCCATGTTACTACATCAGGACCTGTCAGTGGGCTCTTAGTCTTTGTTTTTCAAGGTTACTGAATTCATGTTAGTGATGCAGATGGGTTTTTGTGTTGTACACAAAAATGATTGAATTGTACAAATGCTCATGAGAAATTAGACTGTTTTGTCTTAAAGGAATACTTTATTTTTCTCATTAGTACAATTTTGATGTGAAACATTTCTGTTGTGGAATACACATTTAGACAGTAATAAAAGGCAGAATGTTATTGTATTATTCTTATTTAAAAAAATAATTGTTTAACTGGGCCTGCAAAAGATGACCATGTTTGATTAGAAAAGTACTCTGTCATTTTGGACATGGTTTTTCATTTATTTAGAGCTAATTTTCAAAGTAAGATATTTCATATGTAAAATCTGAAACTTTGTTGGATGTGTATAATGGTGTGTTTTTATTTATTTGTTTTAATCCTTACCTGAAGACATGTTTTTATTTTTAGAGAGTGAGAGGAAGGGAAGAAGGGAGAGGGAGAAACATGAATGTGAGAGAGAAACTTTGATCCGCTGCCTCCCACAGGTGCCCTGACGGGGGATTGAACCCACAACCTAGGTATGTGCCCTGAACCAGAATTGAACCTGCAACCTTCTTGGTGTATGGGGACAATGCTGCAACCAACTGAGCCACCTAGCCAGGGCAGAGGGTTTTTTTTTATGATACAATTTGGGAAGGAGATAAGGTGCTGATTTCTATACAAATGTATGTAGAAAAACAATGAATAACGATGTTAAGTAACGTGCAGGAAGTGTTCAGTAAAAGTTTGAATAAAGTTTTGCAAAGATGTTTTAGAAGAAGTGAATCCTGTGAAAAATATATTGATGCATTCTATTCAGTTCTTTATAGTGAGAACACAATCTAGACAGAGTCAAAGTGGAGAATGAAGTTGTAAGAGAAAGGGGAAGAGAAGAAAGGCTATATATAGTGCAAAGAGAAAAGCAGGAAGTAGGAAGGAGGAATGAATTTTATTTTTTGAGGAGTATCTGGAAAAATAGAATCTATCAGAAAGACGAAGGAGACAGGGGACCTCAAGTAAATTCACACATCAAAATGAAAGTAATAGTGCAAGTCACGTCATGTGAACAATTGGCTTGTGTGTCTCTTTAAACAAAACATTTTATATGAATTTTTAAAAATGCCATTGATGATAAGGAGTTTAATTTTGACTATCTTAGATAAATGCTTTATAAAATTTGTGAGGTTTTGAGGAATTATTTTTTCCCTAGGATTCCCAATTTTAGTTGATGAGGGTTAGCTTTGGAAAGGTAGGAAACCTCTGCAGTTGATTGGTTGATTCTAAAGTTGTTACATTTTGTAGGCATAAACTTATTGCTGAATATGAAGTGAAAACTGTGTTGATCCTTTGTAAAAAGATTAATGCAGTAATATTGATGCCTAAATTTTAAAAACTGAATAAATTTATAAGTAAAATTTCTATTTTTTCAAGAGTTTATTCAGTTTAGGAAAGGGAACTAAAATTTGTACATAACTTCAACTTACTATTATCTAAAATGGAAAGTAGGCTTAACTTTCTTTTTTATTTGTTTCTGTATATATACAAAATATACATTCATTAATTCAACCTAGTTGAGATTATTTTTGTCTAATCATTCAGAACTTTTAATTGTTCTGTTCGTGTGGAAATGGGGTTTACTGAAGATTCAAAGACTTTCCTAAGTTTCTACATTTATTTGCATACAGTAAGTTAGTGGCAGACATAGTTAATGTTCTTCAGGCACCACTTGTTTTTTGTTTTGCTTCTGATTTTTGTAGTGGTTCAAATTAAAATAAAAACAACAACAAAAAACCCCAAAACACCTCAGTCTTATCTATTAAAGGAGACTGGTCAGCTTTGATGGAAACATTGTGTGTTAAGTTTCTTGTATTAAAAAGTACTGAGTGACTCTTGCCTCTTGGCCACCGACATGCCATCCAGTCTGAGGAAGACCTGGAAACTTTGGGGCCATTGCCGCATCGCCAAGCACAGGAAGCATCTGGGGAGTCGAAGTAATGCTGATGGCTTGCATCATCACAGGATCAACTTCAACAAATACTGAAAGTTGGTATGAGGCATTACCACTTAATGAGGAACCAGAGCTTCTGCCCAACTGTCAACCTTGATTAACTGTGGTCAACGAGCAGGTACGAGTAAATGCTGCCAAAAGCAAGACTGGAGTTGCTCCTGTCATTGATGTGGTGCGATCGGGCTACTACAAAGTTCTGGGGAAGGGAAAGCTCCCAAAGCAGCCTGTCATTGTGAAGGCCAAGTTCTTCAGCAGAAAAGCCGAGGAGAAGATTAAGGGTGTTGGTGGAGCCTGTGTCCTGGCAGCTTGAAGCTACATGGAGGGAAGTTCATTAAAATGTCCACAAGTAAAAAAAAAAAAAAAAAAAAAAAGTACAGAGTAGTATTAAAAATTAATTGTATTTTTATGTATCTTTTGAGGTTTGTTTTCTATTTATGACTTAGTTTCTCTTTACCCTTTTGTATTTTTAAAAGACCTCTAGCCCTGACCAGTTTGGCTCAGTGGATAGAGTGTCAGCCTGCGGACTGAAAGGTCCTGGGTTCGATTCCAGTCAAGGGCGTGTACCTTGGTTGCGGGCACATCCTCAGTAGGGGGTGTGCAGGAAGCAGCTGATCGATATTTTTCTCTCATTGATGTTTCTAACTCTCCATCCATCTCCCTTCCTGTTTGTAAAAAATAAGTAAAATATATTAAAAAAATAAAAGACCCCTAAATCTTTCCATTGTAGTTGAACAAGGCAACCAAAGTGTTAACCTTAATTAAATCTGGGGAAGTTCCTAGATTCATATTCCTTGCATTTCTGAAAACAATTATAAACTAGCATTTTTTCAAAATCTTAATTCTTATGGCATGCTTTGTTATATTTTCCAGAAGTATATCAATTTAGGTATGCTTCCCTTCACTTTGTTTACCTTGGTTTATATTACTGTTTTACCCAAGTATTGCTTAAAATTGAGTATTAATTGTAAATGAGTTGATGTGAAATCTGAAAAGTGTCAGTGTTCTATATATTATGTAAGGTTCTATTATTAGAAAACATTAAGTTCTAAATTATACCAATAGCTTTAGTCATATCCAAATGTATTTCTCACTTTCTTAAAATGATTAAATATAAAGGCAAAATGTCAAGAATAACAAAGCAAAATGTTCCATATGCTAAAAAACAGGTAAGAGTGTGCTTGCATATATAAATTATTATGCTATTGATTATCTTTTCTTCCTGAACGTATTTGAAAACCACTGGACTAGATGATGTCTAAATTCTGTTCCAGTTCTAAAATTACACAACTCTATTTATTGGCTTTACAGTTTAGGTACTGCCTCTAATGGGTATAGGGCTTAGAGAATACTTGATGTTTTAATACATTTATAGAAACTTGTTTTTCAGAAATAAGGAAAATTGACTTTGAGGCTTTTATGTTTTGAAATACAATTTCCTATAAACCTACTTCAGACAATAGTTGCAGTTCTGTTTCAAGGAAGGCAGAATGATGTTGGTTAGGGGCGATCAGGCCAGCAGGCAGGTGAGTGGTTAGGAGCCAGCAGTCCCGGATTGCAAGAGGAATGTCCAACTGCCCGTTTAGGCCCAATCCCACATCCACTGATAGGTCCCAGATTGGAGAGGGTGCAGGCTGGGCTGAGGGACACCCTCTCCCACCCCCATGCATGAGTTTGTTTACCAGGCCACTAGGTTAATCTAATAAACGAGTAATATGCAAATTGACCCTCCATCACACCCACAAAGCCACGCCCACCAACCAATCAGGAGCAAATATGCAAATTAACTCAACTAAAATGGTGGCAGCCACAGAGCTGGAGTTGCCTTGGGCAATGGAGGAAGCTAGGGCCCTGCCGGCCCTGAGCTCTACTCAAGGCTACAAAGTTTCAATTATAGAAGATAAACCCCAGATACCTGCAGGGCTGGGACCTTGGGTTGCCAGGAGCAACCCAGGCTTCGAGCGGGGAACCAAGGCAACAAAGTTTCAATTATAGAAGTTAAATAAATCCCAGATACCTGCTTCCAGCCAGGCACCCCAGTAGGGACCCGAACCCTGAAGGTACTGTGGGCAGCCTGAAACGGCCCTCAGTTCCTCACCTAGGCTGGCCAGCAGGTGGACATCCCCTGAGGGATCCCAGACTGCGAGAGGGCACAGGCTGGGCTGAGGGACCCACCCGAGTGCACAAATTTTTGTGTACCGGGCCTCTAGTGTATATATAAAAAGCTAATATGCAAAGTGTCCCCATGGGAGTTCAATTGGGAGACTGGAAGTTCTGTCGCTTGCTGTGACATGTGCTGACCACCAGGGGGCGGCGCAAAATGAAGGAAGGCCATGGCTGGCAGCGAGAAGGCCTCGATCAGCCCTGATTGACAGCTAGGCCTAGGGACCCTACTCATGCACGAATTTTGTGCACCGGGCCTCTAGTAATGTAATAAACTCCCTTGTAATCATCACCTAGTTTCAACAGTTATCTGCCACATCCTTGTTATTTATTAATGTAAAAATAACCCAAAATGTTAACATTACAAACTATAAAATTTTCTAGATACTACAGTGTATTGGTTCATATGTAATCATGGTGAAATGACTTTAAAAATCCAATAGCTGCTTAGAAAAAGGCTTTCAGACTTTTGTTTATGGACCAGAGAAATAGTTTTATTTATGGCTAAATACGTGCAGAATACATAATACTTTGTGAAACAGTACCTATCTTTTCATTGTAGTGTATTTAAAAATGGTTGTGACCTTCTAAATTAATTTCATAATTCATTAATTGGCCATGAAACATTTTTGAAAAGTAGCATTTTCAAATATTGAGTAGGTTTGTTTTATGTTTGTTCTGTTTTATATTTTTACTAGAGGCCCAGTGCATGAAATTCGTGCACGGGTAGGGTCCCTAGCGCCTGCTGGCTGCCAGCTGGGACCTCTCTTCCCTGGCTGCCTGCTGGGGCCTTCCTTCATTCTACGCTGCCCCCCTGGTGGTCAGCGCACGTCATAGGGAGAAATGGAACTCCCAGTGGTCCAACTCCTGAGGGGACACTTAGCATATTAGGCATGCATGTGTGTGTGTGCGTGTGTGTATCCCATATAGTCTGGAACAATTTGAAGATTTTTTTAAACCCTGTAAAGATTTTCATGAGGCATTTATCAGTAACATCAACATGTACTTGTCATCTTAGTAAAGTATTATTGAATTAATACATTAGCCATTAGTTACATAATATTGATATTTTTAACCCTATTTGATTTTGGGAAAAAGGGGAACCTACAGTATTTGAATATCATAAAGCACAAGTTTTCCAGTATGTTTAGTTGTCCTTTCTTTTACATTAGAGCTTATGTTCCTTATTCCCTAGCCCCTGCCTTGAAGGTGAGTACGGAGGCTGGGAAAGCTACTATTTATTCTGAGCTGAATATTTATTCTGCTGTTGTCTGAGGCACAGTTTCTGATGAGTACACAATGAGTTGAACACTGGCCGAGGAGAAGTGGAACCATCACTGAAGAACCATTTGCTTTTATTGTTTAAGTTCCAGAGAAGGTTATTTTCTCATTTTTAGACATTGTTTCTTGGAGGAAAAAAGGCAACAAGATGTCTTGAGTTGGCAACTGTGAAATACTTCTCAATTCATAGATCGAAGGAAAGTACTATATTTAACTTAGGATTTTTTGATTGAAGGAATATGTTAAATTTAAATACGAATTTTTGATTATACAAGTTTAGCAGGTTGGAAATCATTGGGGAGCAACTGGAAAAAAATAGCATAACAAGCTCCAGCATTGAAATTATACTTGTTAATACTGAATCTCAAGTCATTAATCAAGGGAGATGAAATAAATGGCCTTAATACAAACCAGGAAACTACTACCTGGAAAAGAGCAACTGTGGAGATTTCAAATAACTTGCAGTGAACTGTAATTGAATTACATTTAGACAATAACATAGTGATCACATATCAAAATTATTATTAACAGTGTAACTTTTCACAGTAGGATTGAACTCCAAATAACATTTTTCAACCACATTTAGGGAAAGTTGCAGATCATTCTACATTGATGCTAGCATAAGACTTAGGAAAAAAACCTGAGCGACTAAAATTAGGAAAAGGGAACACTGGGGGGATGTGATTATCTATTAATACCTTCAAGGTATCAGGGTAAATGAAGTAAGGGAATTAGACAGTCTCCAAGGATGGATGAGATGTATCAAAGAGCAGTGGCCTAGAGCACAGGGAAGAAAAGCATAACTTTAGAATCAAGAAGATGATTTTAATGAAACGAGCAGAAGAATAGAGTTATTTGCACTCACTCAGAACCATTATAAGTAGGACAAAGAGCTGGTTGAGAGGGACTTAATAAAACAAGGAAGGATCTCTTTTATATATATCTGGTACAGTATATGCAACCCATCAGTACTGTACTGTTTTTTTCCTAAACATACATACCTATAATAAAGTTCAACTTCCAAGTTAGGCAATTTAATGGGTAGAAGATTCATTCTTTTTGTTGTTGATGTTAATCGTTAACAGAGGATATTTTTCCCCCATTGACTTGTAGAAAGAGTGGAAGAGAAGGGCAGAGGAGAGAGAGGGAAACATTGATGTGAGAGAGACATATTGATTGGTTGCCTCTACATGTGCCCTGACCAGGTCTGGGGATCAAACCTGCAACCCAGGTGGGTGGCCTTGACGGGGAATCAAACCCATGACCCTTCAGTTCATTGGCTGATGCTCCAACCACTGAACCACATGGCTAGGGTAGAAGATTCATTCTTGACTGTAGATTTTAGAAACCTCAGTATATGTTTGTTTGTTTTTTTTCCTTTTTAAATTGAGAATGAACTTTCACTTAAAGGGAACACTTGAAGGCTTCTCTTTGGCATATTTGAATTGCCAGCATTACTGCTCTTGTGCTTTGGGGGCCATTATTAGGAAAACAAGGGTTTATTGAACATAAGCACTGTGATACCAGGACAGTTTATCTGATAACCTAGATGACTACTGAGTAACTGATGGGTTGCATATGCCAGGTGTACTAGTTAACAATGCGGATTTTTTTCAATAAGATGGAGTTACACATATGTTGATATATATGTGATTTGATATATATGCTGTTTTGTTGTATTGATAACAAGCTTCAAAACTTCATATGTCAAATTTTCTGAAGGTGTTAACATCATAGATATTTTTACACTTGAAAATGTCGAATTTCGTGCCAAAAAAAAGAGCATTTGTGGGAAGTTTTAATTCATTATTTTGAAGAAAAGTGCTGCTGAAAGCTTCGGGAAGCTTATGGTGAACATGCTCCATTTCAAGATACTTGTGAACGCTGGTTTAAATGCTTTGAAAGTGATGATTTCGATGTGAAAGACAAAGAACATCCAGGTCAACCAAAAAAGTTTGAAGAGCAACAATTACAAGCATTGGATGAAGATGCGTGTCAAACTCAAAAATAACTTGCCGAAAGATCAAATGTTCCTCAGAAACAATTTCTGATCATTTACAAGCAATAGGAAAGATTTTAAAGGAAGGAAAATGAGTGCCACATCAACTGAACGAAAGACAAATGGAAAACCGCAAAGTCATCTGTACAGTGTTGCTTCCGTGGCACTAAAGAAAGTCTTTTTTGCATGGAATTGTGACTGGCGATGAAAAGTAGATTTATTTTGAAAATCCCAAACTCACAAAATCATGGGTTGATCCAGGTCAACCATCAACATCAACTGCAGTGCCAAATTGCTTCGGAAAGAAGACATTACTCTGTGTTTGGTGGGATCAGGAAGGTGTGGTGTATTATGAGTTTCTAAAACTAGGTGAAACCGTTAATACTGATCGCTACCGACAACAAATAATCAATTTGAACCACGCTTTGATCAGATCAGAATGTGCCAGAAGACACGGCAAAGTAATTTTGCTTCATGATAATGCACCATCACACACTTCTAAATCAGTTAAAGACACGTTAAAAGATCTTGCCTGGGAATTATTAACCCATCTGCCGTATTCACTAGACCTTGTTCCTTCAGATTACCACTTTTTCTGATCGATAGCACATGCACTTTCTGAGCAGCACTTCAGAATGTATGAAGAAGTGGAAAATTGGGTCTCTGGTTTGCCTCAAAACAAGAAAAGTTCTATTGGGACAGTATCCACAAATTACCTGAAAGATGGGGGAAATGTGTAGTTAGCGATGGACAGTGCTTTGAATAAAGCACTTTTGATTTTTCTCTTGAAATTACCGTGTTTTCTTTGATTACAACATCCTCATTATTAACTGGTACACTTGGTACAATGTGGGTATCCTGAACTAAGGGATGATTCATACCCTGAGAGTAATCGGGCAGGATGGTGGTAGATTTTATTATACTACTCAGTAGAGTGTGCAGTTTAAAGTTATTGAATTATTTATTTACTAGAGACCCGGTGCATGACATTCATGCACTAGGGGAGGGTAGTATCCTTCAGCCTAGCCTGTGCCCTCTTGCATTCCAGGACCCCTTGGGGGAGCAGGCCTAAGCCGGCAGCAGTTGGACATTTCCCAGAGGAGTCCTTAGCATTGTTGCAGAGGTTGGAGAGGCTCCAGCCATTGCCACTGTGCTCACCAATTGTGAGTCTGGTTTCTGATTGAGCAGCACTCCTGGTGGGAGCGCACTGACCAGCAAGGGGCAGCTCCTGCATTGAGCATCTGCCCCCTTGTGGTAAGCGCACGTCATAGCGACTGGTTGTTCCGTTCAGTCAATTTGCATATTAGCCTTTTATTATATAGGATAAAATTTTCCATTTCACATTTTCAGACCATTGTTGGCCATGGGTAACTGAAACCACAGAAAGTGAAACCATGGATAAGGGGGACCTACTGAACTTGTTTTAAGAGCTCAATAGGAGAAAAAAGCATTATGGAAATGAATATGGAATAAAATGGACTTTTCAGGAGTTTTGATGATTTCAGTTATTAGTTTGTGTTTAACTGTATAGTTCTTTGATGATTGAATTCCAGAAAAATGGTAGATTAACTTTGGAGTTCATTAAAATGAATTTTAATTCTGTCTTGTAATACTTGCTAGGGTTTTTGGCCCATGACACAAGCCGTGAAAGAATTCACAACTACAAGAAGAGATGGATGTAGAGAGAGTTTATTTTACTTTCCCCAAAGGGAAAGGGCCAGTGCATTGCTAATTAATAAGAAGGCAAAGAAGAAAAACTGCTCCCACATTTAAATCCTTGGACAAGGAAGGGAGGGGGATTTTTAGGCTGCTGTTGTTGCTAAGTGAAAGGGGAAAAGGAACTTCCTACTAATTATCCCTGAGTTGTGAAATCAGCAGGGAGGAGGGGTATGTATATAAGAATGTAGCATTAAGAGTAGTTTATCTTGTCCCTCAGTTTGAACAGAAGGGCTGTTTGAACCAGAGGAGTCAACAGTCTTGGATTTAATTACCAGGTACTTCTCATAAACTGTGGAATGCTATATAGCAAAGAAAAACAAAGGCCTTTCCCTCCCATCCTAACAATACTTAAAACAGGATTCTGTTTATTATATTGTCAGAAGTAACTTCCTTTTGTTTAGTTACCAAAAACTTAGGCTATGAATTATTTCCAATCTGTGTTTTAACTCACAAAAGCCTAACTTTCTTGGAAGTTCACTCACTAGACTGGATGGAACCAGTAAAAGTTTAACCTTTGGCTCTTGGAAATTAGGCTTGTTCTTTTTCATGGTAAATGTCACCTATTAAGAAAGCCTGGAAAAGAGTACTTCTAGACTAACTCTAAGACTTCAGTTAGAATTCTGGTGGAAGCTCAGTTTATTCTTTTTTTTTTTTTTCTTTTCAAATTAAATTTATTAGGGTGACATTGGTTAATAAAATTATAGGTTTCAAGTGTACAAGTCTATGATAGATTATCTGTATGTTGCATTGCATGCCCATCACCCAAAGTCAAATCTTCTTTCATTACCATATATTTGACACCTTAATCTTTTACTACCTTTCCACTGGTAACCACCATATTGTTGTCTGTATCTATGAGTTTTTGTTTTTCTTATTTTTTTTTATTTTTATTTTTTTATTATTACATAAAGTTTTACAAAGATTGGTACATATATCTCTTTTTCCCCCTGCCCTTCCCCTCAGTTTATTCTTTATGAGTGGGTGCTGGTGCTGTAATATTTTGGTAGAGATGGGGCACACTTTAATTAGTTCAGAGAGAGTAGAGTTGCCAGATAAAATGCTGGATGCCCAGTTATATTTGAATTTCAGAAAAACAATGAAGAATTTGCAAGCAAAGGAAGATCAGACACATAAACTCCAAGCTTCCTTTTGCTCTCTCTTGCTTGTGCTTGACTCCTATGCTCCTGCATTCACCCACACAGTGGACTGACTAGAACTAACCTGATCCTGTGTGGGACACAACTCCACCATGGAAAGGAAACTTTGGACACTGGCTTTGCCTTCAGGTCTTCTGAATCCCCAGTTGCACTTCTTCCAGAACTGGTTAAGGAAAATGGGACTTTAGAAATGCAGGGATGTGATTCCATGTAAATAAAAATTACTCATCTGTGCAAATCTTAGAAAAATTCTTTTTCTCAAGATATTGTAAGAATCCAACACCCAGCACACAGTGGAAAAAGGATCCCTCACTTCCACTGGTAGATACCCCACTTACACCAATAATAATATTAAGTAACATAAAATGTAATCAAAATCATACTTAACATATTTGAAATATATTTAAAGCATTTTAAAAGAAGTATTAAAATAATTCATAGTTTTTATGAAACTGGAATATTAGTATAGTTTAAATTTGATGTCTAAACTCTGTTGGAAACAACATAACAGGATAAGTAAATTGATATGCTCTGTCACCATTGTAAATGTGAAATGTAAATAAAAAACTATGTTAAAAGGGTCATATTTTGGGAAATAGAGTTGAGTGGAAAGAGCACTGGAAAATCCTATTTCCATTTTAGTTCCTGTGGTTTCTATTTTTTAAATTAGTATAACCCTTAATTCATAGGGTTTTCATGAGATAAATGATAATGTATGGGAAAGTGCTTCATAAACTTCTGTATTTGTAAAGTGGCATGTATGTATATTTTCAAGTTAATAGGACTGGCACTTCTAAAGTGTTTACCTTTAATAGGTTAACTGCTTGTTCATAGGAATGTAGAGAGGAAAATAAAGTACTAAAAGAAAGACCAGATTATTTAAAGTTTGGTTTTTCTGAAAAAATGATGACTATATCATAAAATGTGCATTTCACATGATTGTCAGCAGACTAGCCTTTTCAGTGAATTGTCTATTTCTACTAGGAAAGGTCGATATTGAATTTCTATAATTTTTGAAGTGTGCCTCCCATACTGCTCTCATCTCAAGTTAAATCTAGCTATAGGGACACCCTGTTCTCCTCATCCCCTCCTCCTCCAAGTACATGACAGAAAGTAAAGTCAAGTATCTATCTTGTGTCCTCTTTTTATAACACATTTTTGTAATTTCCCGTTACTGTCCTGAAGTGAAATTCACTGTATGTTAATTAAGGAAAAAATATAATGCCCTAAATGTAATATAAAGGGGGAAATAACATAATAAAACACTTAGTTCAATCTATAAATGCTCAGGCATGGCTACAGAGGAAGACAATTAAGTTTATATTCATATGTATAAAAACCAAGAATGTGATAGCTACAAATGGTAACTGATAGAGTTGTGCTGTAGCAGTGACTCAGATACTATAGGCGACATTGCTGTTGAAGATGTGATTTTCTGAAAAGGTAAACAACTCTTGGTGAAGTTCCAAATGAAACAAAGTACAATCTTTTCTCACTTTACAAAGTAATTGCATTCCTGGAAAAACTGAGTGATGATTAAAACCATGCAATAATACATTGTGGTATATTTAAAACTTATTTTGGTTCTAGGCTCAGAACAAGTTTTTCATCTTAAATGTCTTTTGAAAGTTGTATAGGAAGAGGAGACAATTCTCCCTCCCCCTCTTTTAGAGAGAGAGAGAGACAGAGACAGAGACAGAGACACACATCCATGTGAGAGAAACATTGATCAGTTGTCTCCCTCATGCTCCCCGACTGAGGATTAAACCCACAACCCTTTGGGTGTATGGGAAAACATTCCAACCAACTGAACCACCCTGGCCAGGCGAGGGGACAGTTCTTTGTGGTTTAAGACTTTTCCTACGTTGTGGTATATGAAAGATCTCTGATTCAAGCCAACTAAAGGCCAGTAGTACCATCTCAATTATTGTGTCAACCAAAAATAGACACACGAATTTCCAAAATGTTCCATAAAAGGTAGAGCAGATCCTGTAAGAATATCTCCATTTTGCCCCTACACTTGTAAGTATCCTCTGATACAGGATTATTGTACCTAGTTAGTTCCCAGGACAACCACTGGTCAAAGCCACAACTCTTCTAGAAATGGAAAGGCAAGGAAAATAGCTATTCACTTGATTTGTTTTTAAAATATGCCTTAAAACAGGGATTGTAAATTGATTTACTGCAGGAGCTACGCAAATAACATTTGCTAAACTGGAGAATACCATACACACTTTGACTGAAAACAATGAAAGTTGAACTTTTAAAAATACTGTGCTGGTTGCCCAGCTGGTGTGGCTAAGTTGGTTGAGCATCTTCCCATGCTTACTGGGTTAGTTTCCAGTCAGGGCACATGCCGGCTCCATCCATGGTAGTGCAGGAGGCAGCTGATCAGTGTTTCTCCCTCATTGTTGTTTTTTTTCTCTCCCTCCTCCTCCATTCCTCTCTCTCAAGTCAATAAAAACATATAAAATAAAATAAAAATACTGTGCTGCCGGGGCTGACTGGCAGAACTTGAACGACAGGTAAATAATTACTCTGACCCACGTTTCTGTGAGAGAGGGCTAAGGGACTGCTTGGCTTGAGAAACCAAACAGCCCCATTCACCTGCCTCCTTAGGCTTTTATTGTAGCAACAGCTTGAACGAAAATTAACTTCTAGATACTATGCAGGATAAGTATCCTTGAGAAAAAACATGCATCTGCAGTGTCCTTTAAGCAAGGACATCTAAAGACTAAACATAAAGATTCCAGTAAAATACCTGGGAACTCAGACTTGTTTGGAAAAGTCAAGGCAGAGTCTGCCACCTTTGGCAAGGTCCCTCTAGAGGCCTCCGACCTTTCGGAGATTTCTCCTTACAGACTTTCCAACCAAGTCCCATGCTTCTTAATATTGTGCTGGTCAAATAAAACTGTCAGAGGGAGCCCATTTTGCATCTTCTTCAAATGATTATTTTATGAATCTAATATACTATTGAAGCCTGAGAGATTGGATTGGAGTCCTGATTTTTGGCAAGTCTCTTACTCTGATTCCTCATCTGTTTATTGGAAATAATACATACCCCACAAGGTAGTGGTTATAATGAGATGGTGTACATAAATCACCTAGCAGATACCTGACATAAGTATGTGCTTGATGAGATTTTCTCTCTGCCACTAATACAGTTACCTTGGTTTACTTAAAAAAATAATCACAGGTATTAAATGCGTATATTAGTTTACATTAAGTGATGAGAAAAGTACACATTCATATTTGATAAGTTTATTCTTCCTTAAATATCTTGGGCACACTGCAGATAAAGTTTTATTGGCAGCACTAATCATACCACTAAAATGAATTCTGCACCCTTATTTGTTATACCCATTATTATTTTTCTCTCTTTATTGCTGAAAATATTACAGATACCCCCTTTGTTTCTTTCTTTCCCATTAACCCCCCCTATCCTGCCCCTTTTCTCCCCCTCCCAGGCCTTCACCACTCTATTGCCTGTGTCCATTTATACATATACTAGTAAGCTCCCTGCTTAATCACTTTCCCCTAACCCCCCACCCACACCTTTCCTCTGAGATTCGTCAGTTTGCTCCATGCTTCTATGTTCCTGAATCTGTTTTGTTTATCAGTTTTATTTTGTTCATTAGACTCCACATATGAGTGAGATCATGTGATATTTATCTTTCTCTAACTAGCTTATTTCACTTAGCATAATACTTTCCAGGTCCACCCATGCGAATGGTAAAAGTCCTTTCTTTTTTTTATAGCAGAATAGTATTCCATTGTGTAAATGTACCACAGTTTTTTTATCCATTTATCTGCTGATGGATACTTGGGGCTATTTCCAAATCTTAGCTATTGTAAATTGCACTGCTATGAATGCAAGTAAGGGTGCATATATTTCTGATTGGTGTTTCTGGTTGGTTTAATTTTTAATCTGTTCGAAAGCTAGTTATGTGTTTTATAGAGAAACTAAAGACCTGGTGCATGGATTCGTGCACTGGCAGAGTCCCTTGGCCTGGTCTGCGGGGATCGGGCCAAAACTGGCTCTCCAATGTCTCCTGAGGGGTCCCAGATTGCGAGAGGGCACAGGCAAGGCTGAGGGACCCCACTGGTGCGTGATCGGGGCTGGGGAGGGACTGTGGGAGGGCTTCAGGGCATGTCTGGCCTATCTTGCCCAGTCCCTATCAGCCGGACCCCATCAGCAAGCTAACCTACTGGTCAGAGCATTGCATCATACTGACTGGTTGAATGGTTGGACACAGCATATTAGGCTTTTATTATATAGGAATATTATATAGGATGATTATGAAATTTGAAATGTCTAATATGGGGGAATTAATCCCATCTTATTTTTAACAGAAGCAAGGAAGTAATTAAAAAGACATTTTTGATTAACACACAACCTACCTATCATTTGAGGCATTTGGAGCCTGATAGTTATAACACTAAACATGTTGATTCCAAACTTTCAGTTGATTAACCTTCTAAGTCTTTCAGGGTAGCTCTCAACCTTAGCATAGCAATGACTATTATTATTATTTTTAAAATATATATATATTTTATTGATTTTTACAGAGAGGAAGGGAGAGGGATAGAGAGCCAGAAACATCGATGAGAGAGAAACATTGATCAGCTGCCTCCTGCACAACCCCCGCTGGGGATGCGCCCGCAACTAAGGTACATGCCCCTGACCAGAATCGAACCTGGGACCCTTCAGTCCACAGGCCTACGCTCTATCCACTGAGCAAACCGGTCAGGGCGCATTGACTATTATTTAGCATGGTATGTATTTTTGAAGTGATCTGGGAGCAGGTAATTTTGCTAGTACTACAGTACTTTATTGCATCTTCAAAAATAGACTATGCCATAAACGACATTTTTATAGTCGTTGCTTGAGTTAGAAATTCAGCAACATTTATTTTACTAGGAAACTGATGTATGATTTTTTTTTTCCAATTGTCCAGTGACTGTTTTGAAAGTTACACATTTTTTTGGTTATTATAAAATACTTTAGAGGCACATACGTCTTTCTATACAATTTGTTTTCATATTTTAGCAGCAGGGAGTTTTTCTAACTTTTATTTATTTTTTAGTAATTAAGATAATGATCTCAATGGTTAAAGCAATACAAGAAACACGTGCTTTATTCCTATCCTCATAATTTTGTTGTTCATCTTTGTTTTTCTCCGCAATATGATTTGAGTCCTTTATCAAAGCTCTGTGCTTTGGTTATATGTACACATTTTTATAAAGTCCTTTCCCCCCCTCCTCTGTTTTTCTTGTCTTAATTTTAGTTTCTTCTTACCCATATATACTTGGCCTTGTCCCTTCTGGTATTTTCAGTTGTTTTTAGGTAAACATTTGACACTTTTTTTTGGTCCTGTTATTTGAATCCTTTTGAGGAAGAGTGATGGTGAATGCTATTATACTTGTAAAATGCAAAGTTTAGTTGACTGGTTTTTGAGCCAGAGTGCTTGCATATTATGACTTCTGGATATTTTTGCTTTTCCTAGTAGCTGTTTGATGTTTTTATTTATATGGTAGAAATTTTTTAGCATGCTTTTTAAATTTTTTAATCCCCACAGGGTTATAATGTCCATATTTAGAAACAGAGCAGCTGGTCTTCAAGGCCTGCTTATAGAGGGAATTAATTCCTCATGGACATCAAGGCAGAAAGAATTCTAGGCAGGTGGCTAATAATGAATATTGATTGTGAATTGGTAAATTTCAGTGCTTCCCTGCAAGGCTGCCACTTACTGTGGAGTGCACATTAAACATTGTGAAATGTCCACTTATAGAGCGTAAACTTTGCTACCTAGTGGCAGGTAGACATTATAATTCAATTCTGGGGTGGGCATGGTGTTAGGGGTAATTAGATTTCATAGCTATAGGATGAAAGGGCAAATTTTGATGTGCATTAAAACAAAACCCACTAGAGTATGTGGAGTAGTTCTTACTGTAGGAACATTAAACTATAGTGAAAATTGCTCACAAATTACTAGTAGAATTAAGAACTTGCTGGCATTTTGTATTTACGTAAGAAGTATGTTTAGTTTAACAGCTTTTAGAAGTGGGAATTGGAAAGAATTTGAGTGGAATGTATTTTTAGTAGTGTCTTAGAGTGTCACCTTACTTTCTGCAACACTATCTGCTTATCACTGAAAGAGCTCTAGAATTGTATCAAGTCTTAAACTCTCAAAATACACCATTGGAAAAACTTGACAGGCCTGGTAGTACCAGGTGAGCCTAAGGTAACCTGATACATAAGCTTGCCAGTCCTCTCTGCCTCCAGTTTAACACGTAAAGTGCCAAGCCTGTTTTGTCTTCCACATGGAAAGTATAGTGTACACCGATGACTGACATGGCGCTTAATGTGTGAAGTTTTCATCAGGTTGAATTTTCAAAGGATAGGTATAGCTAACTATAGGGGGGAATATTAGCAGACAGAGAGGATGAACTTTCCTTTCGTGAATAGTGGTTAATCACCATTTTGACATGGAATTATTTTATTTAAGATTCTGATAAAAGGGCAACATTACTGAACTTAAAAAAAATTTTGGCCCTGGCTGGGTAGTTCAGTTGGTTAGAGCATTGTCCCTATATGCCAAGGCTGTGGATTCAATCCCCGCCAAGGCACATATAAGAATCAACCAGCTAATGTATAAAAAGTGTAACAACAAATTGATGTCTCCCTTCCTCTTTCCCTTCTCTCTGTCTTTGTTTCCCCCTCCCTCTCTCTCTAACATCAATCAATAAATGAAAAATTATGAAAGGACTTGCTTACACAGTAGTTTCAAATAATACATAGGCGGTTAAAAGTAAAATATTAAAGTTCCTCCTTTTACCCCATTAATCCCACTCCCTATGAATACACATTGTTAGTAGTTCATTGTGTATTCTTTCAAAGCTTGTTCTATGTATTCAGTGCTTTAGTAGTGTTGTTTATAATTCATCTTGGCATTGATAGCCTTTCTATTTTGAATATAATAATTGGAGTGACAGATATGTGTTTTTTTTTTTTAAATATATTTTTATTTCAGAAAGGAAGGGAGAGGGAGAGAGATAAAAGCATAAATGATGAGAAAGAATCATTGATTGGCTATCTCCTGCATGCCACCTACTGGGGTCGAGCCCACAACCTGGGTTGAGCCTGCAACCTGGGAATGTGCCCTTGAATGGAATCGAACCTGGGACCCTTCAATTTGCAGGCCAATGCTCTATCCACTGAGCCAAACCAGCTAGGGTGACAGATATCTTTATTTATGTAAGCGTATTGAGCCTCTAGAATACATCTGTCGTTACTAAGTTCGCTAAAGGGAATTATGTTGACAAAGATTGAATTCTTGTTGTAGAAATTGGCCCACTGAGAGGGCTTTTCTCATTCCAAATAAGGAACAGCTTCATGAAATGTAAAAAAGCAATATATTACTGTATTTTTATTCTCAAGTGTTTTTTAGTGGAAATCTTGAGTGCTCACATATGTAATACCTTAACTGTGGATAATTCCTGGGACAACTTGGCTAATTTTTTGTGAAAGCATTCTGGATACAATTTTGCTATATCTTTTCAAGAGAAGTAGCAGTATTTTGCTGGTGTTTGGGACACTAAGTGAGTAGTAACATAATCTGATCCTCATCCTCATTGTGGAGGTGGAGGTGCTACCTCATCATGGAGTTATGAGATGATGAAGACCTGAATCAAAATGATGAGAGTGCAAATAAATAATTATGCAAGAAGAGAATAGATTTGGATTGTTGACTGAATTTTTGGGATTTTTCTGAGGAATGGAGGAGGGAACAGATTTTAGTAGATAAGAACATTAGAGAACAGGATTCTACAACTACATTACAGCTTATTTAAGTGTCAGATTAGGGCAAGAATTAGATTTAGGAGTTTTCAACCTTTAGCAGCAAAAAGTTTTTTCTTTTTATTTAAAAATTATCTCAATTTATTAATTAGATAAAAGTAGAGCTCTTGAGGGGAGAGAGAATCCCCTAATTATTTCAAAGAATCTTTGGAGTCTGAGGAACAGGGTTTTTAAATTGATAAAATGGGCGATCCCTTTGTAGACCTACTTCTGAAGTTTTTGCACAAGTATGTTTCTGACCTTTGGTTCACAGTCTATTGGTCAGTTGTGATAGGTGCATGGAAGAGGTCTTATAGATAATTTGCAAAGTTAAACTATATTAATACA
>PVJC01017359.1:0-32600 GCA_004026665.1 Murina feae | reverse complement strand
TGGTCAGGCCAGCCTTTTCCTGCTCCCTAATCCCCGGAAGGGACCTGGGAAACCACCAAGCAGGCCGCCAACTTTTTCCCACTCACCCGTCCCCTGCTGCCTTCCTTTCCCACTTCCCTGTGCCACCAAGGGGTCTGGGAGCTGCCAAGCAGGACCCCGGCCCCTGCAGCCTTGCTTTCCCGTTCCACGATGCCCCTCAAAGGGCCTGGGCAGCCACCAAGCAGGCCGAGACACCCCCCCCCCACCGCCTCTTTCTCACTCACGGGTCCTGGGTCCTGGCTGTCCCGCCCTGCAGCCGCTCTGTGCACTTGGGAGGTCCCTCAGCCCAACCTGTGCCCTCTCACAGTCTGGGACCCCCTCAGGGGATGCCCACCTGCTGGTGTGCCTGACCAGCCTGGGTGAGGGGCTTTAAGGCTGCCCACAGCTCCCATTGACCCAACGTCCCAGCAAGGCTGGCTGGACACAGGTTTCTGCGGTTTCTCTCCTATAATTGATGCTGTTCCTTTAAGACCTGGGGTTATCTTCTATAATTGATACACTGTTCCTTTAAGGCAGCCTTCTAACTGAAGCCTCCTCTTTGCTTCACCTCGCAGCGTCTATAATGAAACAATTGTTACTTTTACTGGTTAGGCCCGAGCTGCTCTTTCCTTCAGCTCCGGAGGATTCTATGATTGTTACATTGTTTCAAAGCTGTGTTTTGCTAGAGGCAGTTTAATCGGAGCTGAGCTGAGCGGACGCAGCTTCACTTTCGCTCCTGCCGCAATGGAAAGGGCTGTTTACTCAGGTCCGTGAGTGGTGGCCACCATGTTGGCTGGGCTAATTTGCATACAGCCGCTCTGATTGGCTGGTGGGCGTGGCTTACCCTGTCTCGGAGAAACAGTTAATTTTAATATTTCGCTTTTATAGAGTAGATTGGTAGGCTTTCCAAAGATATTTATAAATGATGTTTAAAAATAATGTATGTCTGATTGTTTTCAACAAATCTGTCAGAACATAGCTACCCTAAAGAGCCAGACATCTCTCAGAGTCAAACCTGGTAACTAAAGTGAGTGAGCCATTAAATTTTTTTTTTCTGGTCAGAGAGGAAGGAGGTAATGACTCTGGTTTGCCCACGTGATTTGTAAATTATCTCTGAAGGCCTTTCCAAAAGAAGGGTCCCAAGAATACAGTAAGCTTGCCCAAATCTCCACTTTGAAGGGTCACACTGACTTGGATGTGTATATATTAGCATGTTTACTAAGCCAGACCCATCACTAACTGACCTTTTCTTTATTATCTATTGATATAATTTAACTAAGAGGAGAACATTGGAACATAAAACTTGGCTTACCAACCTTTTCTGACTCCTGAGAGATGAGCATTTTCTTTAGACAAGAGTTTAGCTCAAAAAAGAACAATAAATACATTGTTCAACACTGTTCTCTGACATATTTATTCTATATCAGTTTTGCAAATTTATGAACAGCTCTGAAGACATTCTGTTTGAATGAGAGAGTATTCAAGCTTGATTTTATTTTGGTATTTTTAATATATTCTTTGTACAGGTTTTATCACTTTTAGAATCACCTTACCATAATTAGAATTAATTTGGCATTATATGAAATGGTAATAAAAAAAGGGAATAGCCCCAAAATACTTAGAATTAAGAATGTCAACTTCATCTCCATCCCCAAACCATATATGCATTTCCCACCCTGGAAGCTAATGAGTATTCTCAGCAGTACAGCGAACTTCCCGGAGCGACACAATTATAGACTTCTCCACTGCCCCTTTGCCTGATCTATAACAATAAATTCCCAGGGTGGCAGCACAATTACACACAGTGTGATCACCATCACAGCAGGCCCAGCTAGACATGGCTACTCAACGTGATCACTTACCCAGTAGGCACTGTTCAGCGTGGTTAGACAACATGATCACGACACCGCAGGCCCTTTTCAATATGGATTCTTAATATGGCCATGAGTAATACACCAGGCAACACGCAGGTTTCGCACTGCAGCCACCGTCCGTGCGGGAACTGCTGGATAGGGATATGTCATCGAATACCTGGCTCCACATGTGCACTCAGGTATAGACACCCTGCACACGGCCATTTAGCACAGTGTGTTCTGCCAAACAGACATTTGACCAGAGACGCAGTGGAAACCGGTTTGGCCCTGAAGACAACATGTGATAGGGCTCCCAATGAGACCACTCATAGGACAGGCCTATTATGACTTTAGCCAAGTGTCAATAAACGAAACCTACTGAACACAAGATTTGTGATATAGAACATGTCATCACAGAAGGCCCTGGAGGAAAAGACAGGGGCGCACCGCCTGGTGTGCAGGACTTTCCTGCACCCCCATGGCCAGTGCTTCAGGCAGAGAGAACACATTTGACATTATCTCGCTTTCTCATTAGAGCTCATCCTTTTGGTGGAAGGTGTGAAAGTACTTCCTGTAAGGTTATCAACAGTTGTGAAGAATAAAAAGGGCAAGCTTTTCAGACAAATAAATGGACACTTTTTTTTTTGCCAGCGTTAAAGAAGCAAATGGATTTGTAAATCTATAATCAAAATAAAATCTGAAATCAGATTTTAAAAAGCAGAATAATTATTTTATCAAAAAGCTCTTCATTTAGGTTTAAATGGTGCTACTCCCATAGATTCTAACATGGCTGATCTGACATGTGGCCCAGAAATATACTTTTAACAAAATATGCCAGGTGATTCTGCATCAGACTGTTTTATACAGCTTTATCCCACTGATTCTCTTTTCACCCTCATCTTTTCTCTAATTTTTACCTTCTTCTTCCTCTCCTTGTGTATTCCCTTCAGTCTCTTGTCTTTTTCCTTTGTCCTATCTTATTCCCTTTTTTTCCCCTCTAGGTATGGGCAGGGATAGGTAGAATAGTTTGAGGGTTATGATGAAAATAGAAGCAAGAAAATCCTGCCCATTTTATCAGCCTCAAGCCATGTTCACAAACAGTATGAGGTCTCACTGTATTGCCTGTGCCCCTTTAATTGCCAAACAAAGTTCTTGCCACCTGATTTCCTACAATCATGATTAATTGAGGGAGGTCTTCAGGAGCCAAGGGAAGAGAAGCAGAGATCTTATACCGAGCCTGCAATTGTCCAAGTTTGGCTCCATCAACTAAAAGGTCCTACATTTAAAATCTCTTCAGGAAACCTGGGATTGGAGCAGCTTTTTAAAAAAATATATCGGTAATGCTCATTTTACTTGTAAAATTATACACATTAAAAGATATTAATCTTCTAAAATAATTCAAGGTAAGTAAGTTTTAGGCATCTAGAATAAGTGAATTTTTTGGCCTTAAAAAAATAAACTATTTTTTTCTAAGATAGCTGTATTATTTAGTCAGAATTAAATGGCTGCCAAACTTGTCTATTTGATCATAATCAAAGTTAGCCTGGATGGTAAAACATAAACATATAAAAACATAGCATGTAAAATAAATCAATGCTTTAAATTAAACTACTAGCTTCTCAAATTTTCTTCTTTTTTAAAAAAAATATTTTTTTGTGTTTTTTTTTTTACAGAGAAGAAGGGAGAAGGATAGAGAGAAACACTGATGAGAGAGAAACATAGATCAGCTGCCTCCTGCACACCCCCATCTGGGGATGTGCCCGCAACCAAGGTACATGCTTTTGACCGGAATCAAACCTGGGACCCTTCAGTCCCCAGGCCGACGCTCTATCCACTGAGCCAAACAGTCAGGGTTATTCTTCTTCTTATTGTTGTTGAGCATTAGGCTAAGGTTGGCATGTGCCAACTGCATCAGATACAGAAGGTCTTTCACCGAGTTCCCATCGCTTCCCCGGTAAAGTCAGCTACCTCTTTTACACAATGTAATATACCAGAAATACTGGCTATATACACATTTGGTAACTCAAATAGGCTATACACTTATAACTCACATTATTACATTAACTTGCTACAGGTTCAAGTTTTAAGCATAGACTTCCAATTTTCCCTCCCCTGTAGATGGACAGGTTTATCTTCTGGCCTGAACATTGGGGCCACCTTCCCAAATTTCTTGTTCTCACGACTCCCCCCTCTCAGGCCCACATTAGGGACATTCTTCCCAGCTCCACTGATTCCTGAAGAATTAAATTCAATCCTGGTTTGGGGTCCAGCATCCACTACCCACCTCAGATTGAAAGGAATTCCCACTTCATGTAGGTGAAAAATATTTAAATGAATTAAGGGTGAATATATGAATAACTAGCATTGTCTCAGAGGATCTGCAATAGCAGTTTAACACTTGTTGGTTCTAATTATCTGTAGGCTTTTATTTTATGCTTAACTTTTTGGTTGTCATTAATAATGTATTATTTGCAAAATTAAAATAAAGATGAAATGAATTCCTTGTAGCTGTGATGGCTTTTTCATTTCTGTGGCCCACCCACTAACTGCTTTGAATTGTGGCACTATTTCTCCATGGTCAGACACTTACGTCAGTGGTCTCCTAACTAGACATTCCTGCCCAGTCTTGCCTCTTCCTCTCCAGTCGTATCAGAGTGGTCATTCTGAGTGTGCAGGTTTGTTTGTGCCTTTCCGTTGCTTCCTTAGCATGGCTTATACCCCTCCATGCCCTCACCCTCTGCCACTTCCCCCATCACCCCAAGCCCCCATGTCCCCGTCCTTTAGTCATACCACACCCCCTGCACTCCACCCCCTGCACTCCACCCCCTGCACTGCAAGTTGGCCGTGCTCTTTTACAGCTTGCCTTTTCATGTTATTCCCTGGAGTTTCTGCTCAGTATCCTCATCTTCTACTCGAGGTTTCATCTCTATCAGTCCCTTCTCTGTGAAGTCGCTCTGATGGGGAGGCCCTCCCGTCCCCCCACCTTCAGGCGATGAAGGCCTTCTCTCAGCACCTCATGCAAAACGAACTCTGTGGGAGCATTATTCATATCCGTCACCACTGTTTGTTTGCTCACCTGTCGCCTCACTAGGTCCTGAGCCTTTCCTTGTTCCAAGACCGCATATCTACCCAATGCATATTGGTATGACTAATGAACCCACAGACCTCAGCTTTAGAAAGTGCTCTGGAAATCCTAGTTCCCTTTCACCCTTTCTCCTGTCTCTTATTCTACTTAGCTCCTAAAAACCATCATTTCCATTTCAGCTCAACCTAGGTCCCCATGTGGGGACCCCAATAACAAAAGGCCACTTTTAGGGAGTCAGACTCCCTAATTGTCAAGCAGTCTAGAGGGAAAGGAAACTCCTCCCACCCATCAACTGTTATTGTACTGTCTTGCCTGGACCGAGCCTCCGGTACACATACACTTTGGGGGGAAAGAAAAAAGGTTTGTCATATTCATTCCTATCCCTGCTTTTACCCAACAGAAGTAATGACAAAAAGGACAAATAGAGGAGATGCCCAAACCAATGTAAACTAGATGCTCCGTTTAGACTTGGATGCCTTCTCTGCGCCCAGCTCCGTGTGAGTGTGGTTGGAATCAGTGACCTGGATCAGGTTTCTCACCATTGGCACCACTGACATTTTGGGCCAGATACTTTCTTGTTGTGGGGGCTTTCCAGTGCATCTTGGGATGTTTAGCAGCATCCCTTGCCTCTATCCAGTAGATGCCAGCAGCAACCCCACCCCAAATGTGACGACCGAAAACACCTGCAAAATGTCTCCAGACATTGCCAACATCCTGTGGGGGCAACGTCAGCCCGCTGCAGAATCACCGATGTACCTGATTTCTGTTCATTTTTATACTTTAGCTAATGTGTCACCATCTCTTGGAAGCCTTTCTTGACCCCTCAGAGTGAATCACACGTCCCATGATATATTCTTATAACATTGTACACCATTCCTTTAGAGTATGTATCAAGGTTTGCAATGATATGTTTATTAGCATGCTTGCTTGCTTATGATTTTTCTCTTAGTCTATAAAGTCCATGAAAGTTCAGGCTGGGATTGTTTTTCTCAGGTGGTATGCCTTAGACAGCACCTGGCTCATAGTAGGTGCCTCCTAAACAAATAATGTGTAAAAGAGAGAATGCGGAGGTAGAGAGATCGAAGATGTAATCTCTGCCCTCAATAACAAATTTTAAAAAAATACAGGTAAAACATACATGTGAACCATTGGCCTGAGGTGTGTACGAAGCAATGTAGGTCTAAGGGGGTGGGAGCTTATAAATGAAATTCCTTTTGTATAACCGAGAAACAGTGGGAATCAGCTGTATAATTGGTGTGGAAGAGAGTCTCTGATGAGACAACATGGAGGGATGGGGGATGGGCACACACAGACATCTCTAGGAATTGGGCCAGGGAGGCTAACACCCATGGAGCTGAGGATCATGTGATGGCCACAGGGAGGACTTCACAATGCCAGGTGCAGGCAGGACTCCACCTGCACGGAAAGCAGGAGCAGCAGCTGTGGCCCTATGGGAACCTGGGACAGAGAGCAGCTAGGTGTGCATGTGTGGAACATTAGCTGCCAGGTTCTGACACATGCTGTACCCATGGTTAAATTCAAAACAAAGTAATCATTTTTCTCTTTTATGTGAATGAAGATGTAAGCAAAATAGGAACTAAACTTTTTTCTCATGTTGATCTGCTGGCAACACCTTCTCCAAATAAGGGGTCTTAGATTGTTCTCATCTTTTCTTGCTCTAAACTCTTTGCTTTGATTTGTTTACTGGTTATGTATTAGGAGGGTGTTAGAGGCAGGATCTTGACAGGACAATGATGGACTTGATAAAGCTATTGTGTACAGGATGTGTTGGGAAACTACAAGGATAGTGCTATATCTGGGGTCTAACAGGGAGGCACCCTTGTCACCTCTACACCTAAAGAAGTAAAAGAGAGTTACAGGAAGAAAGAGGAAGAGGGAGGAAAGAGAGAGACGGGGCGCATGAGAGAACGTTGTAGGTAGAGAGGGCCACCTGCCATGAGCTGTGGCTTCGGAAGAGGATGGACAAGCTGCGGTGACCAGGCAGCACAGAAAATGCTCATCCTCCCTCTCAAATCTGCTGTCGTTCATCATTGGTAGCAATCAAGCCCGCAAGGTCACCTGCCGACGCAGTCAACAAAGGTGAGCTTCTTGGGGCCCAGGACAGGTAAGAAAAGGGAGCCAAGAAGACATGGAGTGCATCAGACAACACCCAGTACATGTAGAATTACCATTTCTAGAGATGGACCATCACATTACTTCTGACTTAACATCAACCGTTTGTAAAATAGCATTGATTGTGTTGCAAAGTTTTAGCTGGAGATGGAATAAACTTTCAAGTGTGTATATACTTTGAAAGTAGCCACAACATAGAAAAAGCTTGCATGGCTATCTCTGAGACTTGATCATTTTCAGAGTCATTGTAGCGGTTCAGAATTATAACGAGGCAGGCACCTGCCTCCAAGCTGCCTGTTGTACCCTTGAGCATGGCTGCACAGAAGAGGCTGGATAAAATTTAACCTACCCCTGCCTCTCCCCCTTAGGGGTGTGATAGGGATCACACAACACAGCCTTCTTAACTTTCCCTAGAAGGAAGTGGAAGCAGCAGAAGCAAGAAGAGCCATCACTAACTCTTTGAAGAAGTGGGAGGGAGGGAAGGAGAGAGGAAAGGAGAGAGGCAGAGAAGAAGGGAGAAAGAGGGAGGGAGGGAGAGAGGGGGAGAAAGAGAGAGAGAGAGCTTGAAAGCTGTTGGGATGAGAGGCCCATTGGCACTACAATAGGTGGCTAAAAAGGAATGTCAGGAAGTTTGCCTGTGGGTCATGTGGTAGTACCTCTCTCTCCTTAGAATGTTCTGAGTGACCTAAGTAAACATTTAAATTGCTTCCCGATTTTTTATTTGAAAGCGAAGCTGTTCAGTAGAGACCCCCACGTCATCTCAGCTGTCTGTAGGCCACAGAAGCAAAGCACAGATGGCCATCTGGACAGGGGCCCTGAAGCCAGAAGGAAAATACAAGGAACATGGGAACTCAGAGATGCCAGTCTCAACGTGATGCCCAGGTGAACTCTCCCCTGCTCTCACTCGCCATGTTTTCCAGGAAGGAGAGCATGTTCATCGGGGGCAGTGTGAAGGGTGCATGGATGGAGAAAGTGCAGCCTAGCTCAACATACTAACAGGCACAAACATTTAAGCAATAGGCTGGCAGCCACACTTAACTGGACAGACCCCCTTTCAGGATAATGCCGCCTACTAGGAACGATCCTGGTTGCTGTCTGAGACCCAGCCTTGGCTTCTGCCTGTCCCATCTCTTGAGTCCTGATCTGGGCTTGTTGCCCACACTCCCATCTGTCCTGCTCACTGCTTGGCACTCCTTCCTGTTCATAACTTCAGCCTCCACCTGTCTGTGCCTTTGATGAGCCCCCTCTGCAAACTCTAGCCCTTGCATGCATGTGAGCTACGAGCTTTGATTAAGTGCTTTTCTCCAATATATTTCTTCCAATCTTGTTTGGGTTTCTTGCTTGTCTTGGTTTGAAATATATACTATTTCTACATCATAACGAGGACAAATTGGGGTCTGATACCAAACCGAGTTCATGACAATATCCTCGGGATCCTCCAGCCTGGCCCAGGCCAATTACTTCAGTCTTTGCAAACCAATATTACATCGGTAATGTTCATTAGGTGATAAGCCTAGCCCTTTGCATGGATTATCTCATGGAATCCACAGGAAACACCTGTGTGTAAAAGACTACTGTTTCCATCTTATAGATGACAATATCAAAACACAGAGAGGATGAGTAGCTTCTTTAAGGCCAGGTAGTGGGTAGTATAATGGGCAGTAGAACCCAGCCTGTCAGACTTCTGAGCCTCTGCCCTCAACTACTGTGCTCTACGTGCCCAGAATGCCCCTAACCTCCCAAGGGGTTGCCCCACAGTCTATGCTAGCTGTGCCTTCTGGTCATGCTGTACAGGGTGAGCGCCTTCTCAACTCTCAACTTACAGGTTTCCACCTCAGAGAGGATCCCTGCTCCCCAGTCTAAAGACAGTCTCTCCCGCTTACATTCTCTCATGCACATTCTTCTCCTGTTTCATTTGTCCCCATAAGTCGTCCTTTGTGTGTTTACTTGTTTAATGGGTTCTCTTGCTCTGTAAGGGCTGGGTGGGTCTGTCTGGCTCAGCACCATATCCCCAACATTCAGCTCAGCCACCCACATACACAAGTCAGCATCTTTTGAATAAAAGAGTAAATGAGTAGACTTCCTTCTGGCATTCTTCTCACCCCAGAATCTTCCAAAACTTCCATCCATTACCTAAATTGTTGAGCTTGTAGCACATGTTTTCTGCTCTTTGCTTACTGCTAAGAAAGCAAACATTCATTCTTTCAAGGTAGATTTTATTTTCAGAGATAGATAAGACTTGTTTGAGATCAAATTTGCAATGAGCAAGTTTGTCACAACCAAGTAACCTAACTGGTTCAAAAATGTCTTGTGATTATAAAGTGGTAACAGTGTCCTGGCCCGTGTGGCTCAGTTGGTTGGACTTTGTTCCATGCATCAAAGTGCTAGTTCAATTCCCAGTCAGGGAACATTCCCATGTTGCGGGCTCAGTCCCTGGTCAGGCTGTGCAGGAGACAGCCAATAGATTTTTCACTCTCACATTGTTGTTTCTCTCTCTGGTCTCCTTTTCTCTCTTCCTAAAAATTAATAAAAATATGTCTTCAGGTGAGGATTAAAAAAAAAAGCCCTGGTCAGCATCTCAATGGTTAGAACGTTGGCCCATGCACTGAAGAGTCTCAGGTTCAATTCCTGAACAAGGGCAGATACATGGGTTGCAGGTATGATCCCCAGCTGCGGTTAGGGGCACGTGCGGGAAGCAACCAATTGATGTGACTCTTTCACAGGATTTTTTTCTCTCTCTCTCTCCTTCTCTTTCACTCTCTAAAAAGCAATGGGAAAAAATATCCTTGGTGAGGATTAACAAAAAAGAAAAGAAAGAAAAAGACACATAGTGTCAAGATTAAATGAAATTAATAATTTTTACTGCCCACCAAGGACATTCTTTTTTTATCCTCACTGGTGGATATGTTTTTATTGGTTTTAGGGAGTGGGTGAAGGAGAGAGAGAGAGAGAGAGAGAGAGAGAGAGAGAGAGAGAGAGAGAGAGAGACATTGATGTAACAGAAAAACATCTATCAGTTGCCTCTCTTACAGGCCCTGATGAGGAATTGAACCCGAAACTTAGGTATGTGCTCTGACTGGAATCAAAGCCTGCAACCTTTTTGGTGCAAGGGATGATGCTCCAACCAACTGAGCCACCTGGCCAGTGCTCACCGAGGAAATTCTTAATTGCAATAGGCTTTTCTCTCTCTTTCTTTCTTTCTTTCTTTCTTTCTTTCTTTCTTTCTTTCTTTCTTTCTTTCTTTCTTTCTTTCTTTCTTTCTTCCTTTTATGTGTCAATAAAGGATACAATGACTACTGCCTGGTGCTGCTACTTTGATTTGTGCAAGGGCACCACTGTCAGGTTTGACAGCCATTGTGTTCACACCACCAATGCAAATGTCATCACAGCAGGAAAGGCGAATAACAGTATTATAACGAAAATAGTTTCGACTGTTTAATCCCTCCAAAGCAGGTTCCCAGGAGCCTGCAGACCACTCTGAGAACCGCTGTGTTAGTCTTCCTGCTATAAAATTTTCCAAGAGCAAGGTTGTCATCATCTTCCCGTATAATGTGATGAGATAATCTACTCTAATAAAAGAGTAATATGGAAATTAACCATCTCTCTAGGACACCTAAACCATGCCCAAAAGCCAAGACACACCCACCAGCCAATCAGAGTGGCTGTATGCAAATTAACCCAGCCAAGATGGAGGCCAGCAGCCACGGAGTGAGCAGTGACGGGTGCGGGGTGGGTGGCGGCACAGGCAGCAGCGGGGGCGGCCCGTCGGGGTGCGGCATGAACCTGTGTGACCTGAACAAGGTCCCTGAGACCCTGGAGTTCTTCATGTTGCTGGGGCCAGACTACAGGGCTGGCTCTGAAGTGGGCATCTTGCTCCCTGTGGAGCCTCTGGATGGGTTTCCCATCCACAGACCTGCAGGGGCCCCGAGCTGGAGCCCGGGCTCTTTGAGCCACTGGCAGCGATGAGGGGAAGCCTACTGTACCTGAAGCACCCTGGGCTGTCCCACGACCAAGAAGCTGTCCCTGGCTGCTAGAGGGCACAGGCTGCACTGAGGGGACCCCCCCCCCACCGAGTGCACAAATTAGGGGCCCCTAGTGTGTGTGTGTGTGTGTGTGTGTGTGTGTGTGTGTGTGTGTGTATATATATTAGAGAAATGTGCTAATTAACCATGACACCATAACGGGTCAACCAGCAGACAGGAGGAGGTTGCAGGTTGTGCACACAGCATCAGGGGCAGGGTGGCAGGTCATGCCTGTGCTGGGGGAGGGCTTGATCAGCAGAGGCCGCAGCTGCTTCAAGGGTGAGAGAGGGAGGCAGGGCCAGACTGGCAACTCGAGGGTGGGTGGTGCCATGTGATTTTGAATTTCGCACTGGGCTCCTAGTACACTAAGGTGACCAGATTTAAAACGGTACACCATTGACTGGGGAGGGGGCGGGGTGTTCTTTTTTTCCTTTTTTTTTTTTATTATTACTTAAAATATTACAGAGTGATAGGGACTTTTTTAAAACGACATGGGACGCGGGACAAACTGTTAAAAATCGGGCCTGTCCCGCCAAAAGCGGGACGTCTGGTCACCTTATAGTACACTCATAAAACAGTGTAAGCCGAAAACTGGAAAATGGTTCCAAATCCACAGAGGAAAAAGAATGTGGGAGAGGAAAGAGTGTCATAGGCAAGAAAAGCAATTCCTGTTACAATGCGTCTAGATAACAAATACACTGCAATGGCACTGATTCTAAAATCTGCTTTCCTTTGCCTACAGAAGACTTCAAGAACGGTCTCACCCTGACCGGTTAGCCTCAGTGAATAGAGCGTTGGCCTGCAGACTGAAGGGTCCCAGGTTTAATTCCAGCCAAGGGCATGTACCTTTGTTGTGGGCTCGGTCCCCCACTAGGGACGTGCAGGAGGCTGCTGATTGATATTCCTAACTCTCTATCCCTCTCCCTATCTCTCTGTAAAAATCAATACATTAAGTAAATTAATTAAGTAAAATAAGCTGCAAAAAAGAAAGAAAAAGAAAAGAACAGAGCAGTCTCAATGGTCACGCATCTAGCTGGCTCCTTCTAATCCTACTTCTCAGAGTACAAGAACCATGAGCTTGCTTTGAGGGGGAAGACATCAGGAATCCAGGAAGGCAATGTCTTACTTCATAACCAGAACTTGCCTTTAAGCCCAAAGCTGGCCGCTTCCTCCCAGTCTGACTTGTGTTGTCACTTTGAGCCAATGTCGTTGTGTCTCCTGTCTCTCGGAGTGCTTATGGTTAGGGGTAGGTTATGGCTGATTCACCAATGCCTGTGTCGTCTGGGAGAGGACAACTTTGTGAGCGAGACATTCGGGTGGGGGCACGGGCTTTATGTTTTAAATGAAGAGCATCATTGTGCCTTTAAAGGATGTGGCAGCCCTCGAGCTGTTTCTGAGAGAAGCAAATGGGTTCGTCCACAGCCAAAGAGCAGCGAGTAGGGGAGCTCCTCTTTCTGTCCCTGTGTGCTGTGCTGCCGACCTGGGACGCTGTGTTTGTGTGCCTGGCTCTAGGGGAGGGAGCCCTGGGAGAGGGCAATCCAAGTGGAGCCTGGGTGACCTGGAGGAGAGACGAGGAGCACATGCCGCCGCCTCTGTCACATCAGGGCAGTTGGACTGCTGTCAGGGAAAACAAAACTTTCTGTCCTTTGGGCATCTTTTCTGATTCTGGAAGATGCAGACAAGTCTCCCCTGGACAGGACCTAGCGCACCCCGGGGGACCAGGCTCACACCAAAACCTCACACCAGGCCAGTGAGCCAGAGATACTGGAAGTGCCTGCTGACCAGAAGGCCTGACCTTGAGACGGTGGAGGTAGAGCACTGGCAGGGAAATCCCAGAAATGGGTCAGTAGCTACTCACCTCCCTGCCTCTTCGGTGGTGACAAGGATCCTGCTGGAGACCTCAACGGATGAATTGCAAGTGAGAATTTCCCAGCCTGCTGCATCCATAGGCAAGAGGAAAGAGACTGTGAAATAGGAATCATCCAGGGGAAGGGGAGAGGGAGCCAGAAAGTTTTGTTTTCCATGAGAAAGGGAGAAAGCTCAACCTGGGCCCAAGCTGCTTGTGGTGAGGAAAACAATGAAGCCACACATTTTCAAAAGCACTTCCCCGTTAGGGAGCCTTTTCCCTTTTCCCATTACCACCGTTGCACCCCACTACAAGCAAATGATGTAGCAAAGGGAAATGCTGGGGAACGTTTCTATAACAAGGAAATGTGCAAGTTGTAAAGCTGCCCACACAGTCGAGCCACAAGGCTGTTCTTCGGTGTGAAGTTCAAGGTAGGAACGCATGCCAATAGGAGTGCTTTTAGAAAAATTCTTTTGATGTCACAAAAAACAAGAAGGACCTAACCTTTCTCTCAAACATAAAATATTCACAGTGAGAACAGAAGGTATTCTGTTTTGGATGTTTCTGATGAAATCGTTCCATTTTCTTTCTTTTTTTTTTCCCTTCTCTTCAAAACAAGAAGAAAGACATCCTGTGACTTTCAGTCTTCATTACTCCAAGGGCAATAAGAGTTGACAGTGCACATACTTCCAGGCATAAGAATTTGCTGGTTCCCACGTAAACTTGCCTGTATGGGAGCTCTCTTAACTTTAAGCTCCCATGGGCCTCTTGTTAGTACCTAGCGTCAGAAAAACTGGGGAAAGGACTCAGCTTCTTTGAGTCCAGGTTTCCCATCTGTGAAATGGTGATGACAATGTCTACTTCACAAGGTGTTATGAGTGCTAGATTAAAGGGGCAATCACACAGATAAATATGAACAGCATAATTGCACAGCACATTACTATGAACTTACTCAGCGGTGTGCTGCAGTTGATTTGTATGGGTTTACAAAAGCTGGATATTATATTTTCAGGAACTTTGCTAGCCAGTCACTAAACCATGGATAGCTTGAAACTAACCATGGTAAGAGCATTCATATCATGGAAATCAGCAAACTATAAACCAGGGTTTCTCCCCCGCTGGTGGAGAAAGATTTACAAGCACACCATTACTGCTCCTAATAAATATTTTCTTTAACATCTTGGTTTTCAATTTCCTATTTGATATTGTTCTAAAAAATTAGTATGAAGTAAATATTTGTTGGGCACAAATATCTTGAAAATGTAATTTATTTTCTTTTTTCAATTGTATTTTACTTTTATTGTTGACATTATTACAGATGTCCCCCTCCCTGGCCCCTGCTGTGTTCCCCTCCACCCAGATCCTACCCTTCCCTCCCTCTGGCCCTCACCACATTTTTGTCTATGTCCATGGGTTATGTGCATATCTTCTTTGGCTCTTCTCTTCCATTCCATCTGCCCCACCCACCTTCCCTCTGACCTTTGTCAGCCTGTTCCATGTATCCATGGTTCTGTTTTGTTTGCCAGTTTATTTTATTCATTAGATTCTACATATCAGTGAGATCATGTTATATTTGTCTTTCTCTGCCTGGCTTATTTCACTTAGCAAGGTAATCTTCAGGTCCTTCCATGCTGTCTCAAAAGGTAAGACTTCCTTCCTTTTCATAGTCATGTAGTATTCCATTGTATAAATGTACCACAGCTTTGTTACCCACTCATCTACTAATGGGCACTTGGGCTGTTTCCAGATCTTGGCTACTGTAAATAATGCTGCAATGAACATAGGGGTACATATGTTCTTTCTGATTGGTGTTTCTGGATTCTTAGGATATATTCCAAGAAGTGGGATTGCTGGCTCAGAAGGCAGTTCCATTTTTAATTTTTTGAGGAAACTGTGTACTGTTTGTCACAGTGGCCGCATCAGTCTGCATTCCTACCAGCAGTGAAGGAGGGTTCCCTTCTCCCCACATCCTTGCCAGCACTTGTTTGTTGATATGTTGATGATAGCCATTGTGATAGGTGTGAAGTAATACCTCATTGTAGTTTTAATTTGCATCTCTCTGATGATTAGTGATGTTGAGCTTTTTTTTTTTTTTATATGTCTCTTGGCCATCTGTATGTTCTCTTTGGAGAAATATCTATTTAGGTCCTTTGCCCATTTTTCTTCATTTTATTTTATTTTTGTTAATCCTCACCTGAGGATATTTTTCCATTGATTTTTAGAGAGAGTGGAAGGGAGGGGGGAGAGAGAGAGAGAGAGAGAGAGAGAGAGAGAGAGGGAGAGAAACATCGATGCGAGAAAGACACATCAATTGGTTGCCTTATGCACATGCTCTGACTGGGGCTAGGAACTGAGACTGTATCCCAGGTATGTGCCCTTGATTGGAATCAAACCTGGAACCCTTCCGTCCACAGGTCGACACTCTATTCACTGAGCCAAACCAGCCAGAGACCTTAACCCCTTTTTAAATACAAATTTTCTTTCACTGGGACAGAGCCTCTGTTGAGTTAAAGCACCAGTGGAACCATCATGGGATTCCAGGCATCAGCAAGCTCAGTAGTTATGGCTGACACTGTTGGCTGCCTTCCCAACAACCAATCTCCCGCCCTTGCCTCTATTCCCTGATCACAGAACTCCACTCCTCAGTTTCAGAGAAGGCAGGCCCCAATCCTGATTGATGGGTCACAATTGCTGTTCCTGGCAATGCAATTCTCCTTCACTGGTGATTGGTCTAGCAGAGGGCATATAACTGAGTTCCAGCTCCCTTTTTAGGTTGAAAAAAAGCAGACCCTTATTGGCAGAAAGACCCCGAGTCCTTTCCTCTCCATTCACTTTGGTCTAGCCTTGTGATCATAAGGCAACAGGCAGGCAGGAAGAAAGGCAACTCCCTGAGGATGTCTGAGGGGGAGAGTGGGGAGTGTCTATTGCTGTGTAGTGTCCCTGAGATGCTGATTGAACCCTGAACCAGCCTCTGGCCAATGAAAATGGTTAAACCACAATTACATTTTTCTATTACTTGCAGCCAGAAGCATTCTTATCTACTACAGGGAAGGCAATAGATTGCAAAGGAAGGTATCTTTTCAAAGTTCCCTAGATTATACCTATTTTGTAGCTGATATTTACTTAAAAGTCCATTCTGGCTCTAATCTCAGAGATCACAAGCCTTAGAGCCAAAGGGGACCCTACTACAGTGAGAAGACTGGTATGGGATGGAGAAGGAGATATTATTGGGCTTGTGGATGTTCCCCGAGGGGTGTGGGTCTGTTGGGCTATTATAATGAGTCAAGTATCCATGGGCATCACTGAGAAGTCCTAAGAGGGACCTCTGCTCCTGAGGTCCTACTCCTGAGGTGTTACTCTGGGCACAGTATTGTTAGGATCATCTCAGGGTTATTGAATTATCCTGAGTTATGGTGAATGCTTACGGGAAAAGATTTCTAGGAAATTTGTCCACAGCTGGCAAATAACGAAAGAGGTATTAAGGAAGTGTTGGTGGGTCTGTCCAGAAGCTGTACCTGTGACCCCTTTCAAACGAAATGTGAAAAGACTGTGTCATCATACGAGTGAACAAATAAGAACCTGAATAAGATGAGGCTGGTCTAGCAGAGGAAACAGTGAACGCGCATACGGTGTCCTGCCTCCACTCTGTGTGTCAGAATCTGCTTACGCCTCCCCTTCACCAAAGCAAAGACTTGCAGCCAAGTCAGCAGGAAGCCAGCAGCAAAGGAATTGGAAGGGGAGCATTTCGAAGAAGCAGGCTATATAGGCCTTGTTCCTGGGGGCAGCCTGGGGGCAGCCTGGAGGCAGCCTGGAGGCAGACTCAGCAAGCTCTGCCTGTCTAGAAAGCTTCCCTGCGGCCTCGCCTTGCCCCAGCAGGAGGGTTCAGACTTACTACAGGAGCTTTGGGACAGAAAGTGCGATTCAGGGGGTATGAAAATAGCCTTATGTACTTCACCCTCCCAGTGCCACAGTTCCGGCTCATCTCGTTTCTGCACTGTCTGTGATCCCATCTGATGGCTTCTTCCCATCTCCAAAGCCTCTGAGCCTCAGAGAGCTCAGCTGCCCGGCTGGTGCCCGAAAGGGACAATGATGACAGTGAGGAGCCGCATCCCGGGCTTCAGACGGGGAGATGCCAGGGGATGCTAGCCAGCCTGTGAATGGCCTCCAAGGCTGCTTAGAGCTCATAAAGTCCTCCTTTCTCCTTTCGCTGAAAACTCCCATGGACGTGAAAGGGACCTCTGTCTGATTTATTTCAAAGGGGGGTTTGTAGGAAAAAATATTCAACATTATCCAAGTAGCTGCTTACTGGATAATTTTCGGAGCTAAATATCTCAGCTGCTCCCAAACGTTTCCTTTTCCTATTCATCAAAGAGACCGGTGATGGGTTCTGACATTGATGCATTTTCTATGTATACGTTTTGTTTCTCTCTCTTGGGAGCTGGCCAATGCTTGCACCTTTTCAGAAACGATTTTTAGAGAACAACTGCTCACTGATAGGAGTTCATCAGAACAAAATCAACTCCAGGAAGCAGGGGAGTCACTGTAAAGTGTTCTTATGATTTGGGATCAATGAAGTCCAAATCTCTTCAAGCTGTGCAGCCTGGCCTCCTGTGCAAAAGTGAGCAGGACCATGCCAGAGGCACTCCGAGTGTCCCGGCCTTCTTTTGGGGAGTGGGAAGTGATGTCTACATTAGTCACTTCCCTTGCACCCAGAAGGTGTGTGTGTGTGTGCATGTGTGTGTGTTTAAGCTCAAATTACGCTACAAAGACTATACAATTAGGTACAGACTTACAATTAAATTATGTAAGACTGTACGTAATTTCAGTGACAGAGACACACTGAGGTTACCCCCCCCCCACACACACACACAAAATGTGTGTTGCAAGCAGTGCTTCTGCTTCTGTGGTTACTGCTGCTGGTTTTAAAATTGGAGACCCAGGAAATCCAAATCCCTGCCACAGGGAGATGAGAAATTGGAGCTGAGTTAGGTGGAAGAGGGAGGAGGAATTTGTTCGAATTGACATGGGAGTTGTTTGTGCTTCTTCAGCTCCTCTGTTGGTCTGTTGCCTCAATCTCATCATTTCTGCTTTCTCGGAGCTTTTGCTTCCTCATCTTACACATGGTTTCTGTTTCCCTCTAACTTTTCTGGTGAACCCTTTCAGCCCTCATCTCGCTTCTCCCAACTCATTCACCAAGCGTCTGCTCATTGTAGGTTCTGGTAAAGACTTGATGGTCCAGCTTATCTTTTCCTGTGCTGCTGCCTGTCCCGAGGACTGATTGCCCTTGGTATAGGACCCTGTGGTTCAAAACATGGCAGTCCTGGCAGTCTCTTGCTCAGGGGCAATGGTTGGGTCAGTTCCTATTAATCATGGTGGGTACCATGACTGACATGTCTATCTAATATGTGTGAGTATGCAGTTACAACATCCTCTTGGCAGTTCCATTTTTAGTTTTTTGAGGAAACTTCACACTGTTTTCCAGAGTGGCTGCACCAGCCTGCGTTCCCACCAGCAGTGCAAGAAGGTTCCTTTTTCTCCACATTCTTACCAGCACTAGTTGGTTGCTGATTTATTGATGGAACCATTCTGACAGGTCTGTGGTTTTAATTTGCATCTCTCTGATAATTAGTGACAATGAACATTTTAATGTTTCCTGGCCATTGGTATGTGAAGCCAGAAACACCAATCAGAAAGAATACATGTGCCCCTATGTTCATAACAGCATTATGTATGATAGCTAAGATCTGGAAACAGCCCAAGTGACTGAGTAGATGGATTAAAAAACGGTGGTACATTTACACATTGGAGTACTATGAGCTCTAAAAAAGAAGGATCTCTTACCCTTTGAGACAGCATAGAGGGACCTAGAGAGTATTATGCTAAGTGAAATAAGTCAGTCAGAGAAAGACAAGTATCATATGATCTCACTTATATGTGGAATCTAATGAACAAAATAAACTGATGAACGAAATAGATCCAGAGACATTGAAGCATGCAACAGACCAATGTATTTCTGAGGAAAGGGGGGAGGGGAAGAGATTATCCAGTGAATTTATATGCATATATGCATAGCTCATGGACAGACAATAGTTCAGGAAAGGCCTGGGGAGCAGGTGGGAGCAGGGTGGAGGGAACCAATGGGGGCGGGGGCGGGGGGGGGCATCTGTAATACTTTCAACAATAAAGATATATTTTTAAAAATCCTCTTAATTTAAACTTATATTAAAGATTTTTAAAATTTGATTTTTCGCCTTGGCCAGTGTGACCCTTCATCCTGTGAACTGAGGGATCACTGGTTCTATTCCCAGTCAGGGCACATAGCCAGCTTGTGGGTTCTATCCCCAGTTGTGGAGTATACAGGAGGCAACTGATCAATGTTTCTCTCTCATATCAATGTCTGTCTGTCCCTCTCCCTCTCCCTCTCCCTCTTCCTTTTCCTTCCCCTCTTCTATCCTCTCTCTAAAACAACAACAAAAATGTTTTTGATTTGTCTAATAGGACTACAGTTCATATGTGGGCGTATGTTTGTGTTTTATCCTGAATGAGAATTCTGAAGGGAAAAAAATCATTAACATGCATCTCAATTAAATGTTGCCTCCTCATAGAGCCTTTCTGAAGCATCCAATCTAAAGAAACCCCTGAGGTGCTTGTGTGCCAGCTCCCCTTTCTTTATTTCCTCTATAGTTATTATTATCTGAAATTACATTAAAAATATAATTTATTGCCTCTCCCTCTCACAATCCAACTATAAGTTCTTGAGGGTAGGACTTGGCTGATCTTGTTTATCACTTTATTCTCCAGCACTTGACACAGTAACTAACAATAAATATTTATTAAATAAAATGAATTAATAAATAGAGTCCATGATGAATGTATAATGGGAAAAATACTACTTAGTCTTTAGATCTCCAGCTTTAGTCCACATGCGAATCACCTGGTTCTTGTTTAAAAATGCAGAATCTTTGCAAGTATCCTGACTGAGAATTTCTGGGGTAGGACCCACAATTCATCACTGTACACAACTATGCTGAGTGATTCTGATGTGAGTGGCGCCGGACCATATTTTGATAAACACAGCTGTAATCAAACCTGTAAGACCTTCGCTTTGAAACTTCTCACCCAACCAATACTAGAACATGGGCCAGCACTGGGAGGTTCCAGGGGCCACCCCCTGGAAGATCAGAGCTCGCTGCCTTTGTCATCCATGACTATCATGACCTACATCCCATCAACTAGCCTTTTGCCCCCAGTTATATCATGGACTGCTTTTACCAGAAGAAAGAGAAATGGATGCTGGGGAAGCACCAACAGCAGAGGTCTACTACAAATATCTTGGCAAAATAGCATCACTCCCAAACTCGTTTGCATATAACATTGAGGCATTTCATGACCTGATCCCCATGACTCACTCATCCACATGTGTGACACCTAACCAATCTGATAACAAACAGCAGACGTTATGACCTTCTAACAGTTTCCTCTACATGACAACTCTCTTCATCACCTCTGGGCTGTGGTGTGTCAGTAAATGTTTATTGACTGGTTCTTTAGGGGCAAAAAGCCCTGATGAGTAGTGTTTGCCAATTTCTGTGGTATAAATACTTCTCCTGTGACTGACTTCAGGCTATCAAGGTGACATTTATGAATGTAGGGTTGGGAGCAGAGGCACACAGTCAGCTCTTCTAACAGGTACTAACAGGCACCAACACCACTGCCTCTGGGTCTTCACACGTTTCTGTTCTGTTCACAAGTTCCTCCACATTTCCTCATATTCTTCCAGGCTAATTCCTAAAGAGCTTCAATCTGTGACTCAGCGGTAGGCTCCTTGCTTGGGGGCAGTACTCTTCTACCTGCATGCAATCCACTGGGTTTCTCTCCAGTAGAGATGCTCATGCATGTCTCTAGTTGATCATGAATTCATGGTACCCACCACATGTTGCACACTACCTAGCATACAGCAGGTATTCAAAAATGTTTATTGCATGCATGAATGAATGTCATGAAATCTCTTCATGTGGGCTGCTGTCCACTGGTACGAGGCCAGGCAGAATACATTTATTAAAGATCTAAATAATGCATCTTGGAAATGACTTTCCAAGGACTGGGCTAGTGGACTCATTCTCACTTCATTAAGATGCTTGTGCCCAAGAGATCAGAAATTCACTTCTTGGTCCCCTGTCTTGCATTTGCCTTACTGTCCATGAAGCCTGAGGGAGGCATTCATTAGCGAATGAGCACCTCATGCAAGGATGGAAGATGTTTGTGTGAGCTGAGTGCATTGCTTGTTTTTGTTTGTGAGAAAAGCTCGCCAGAGGACAATAAAGCCAACAGGCTGGGGCATGTGTGGCATGGCAGGGAATGCTGGGACAATGGTGGGAGGGAGACAGGGACAAGGAGCACTCAGAAGGAAAATTGGAGCATTACGGATGCATTCTCCACACGTTTTCTGAACTTGGAGGGAGTAAACGTTCTATATTCAAAGGGCTTTGGTATTGTACCCTTTTTCTGGGAAGTTAGAGAAAACATTCTTCTGACTCTCAGCAATGAAAATACAAGAGCCCCTTAAGGAAGGGTTGGTGGCTAAGGGTTGAACACAGTATTAAAAAATATAACAGCTGTGCTGTTTAATAATAAGTTTGTGCTATGTCGCCCAACTTTCAAACACCTCGTATATTGTCCCATATAACTCTCGCAGCACATGAAGTCAGGGAGGTGCCACAACTTGACCCAGGTAGGAAACGAATCCCTATGGAAGGCGCTGTAATGCCCATATGTCTATCTGCACCTCTGCCCCAAGAAACAGTTAAGGCACACGTGAAGGGGCACATGGTCATGGGCACAGCTATGCAGACAGCAAGCGAATAGCCAACACTCCTGCCTCGGGAGTGTGCCTTTGTGAGTATGTGCTCTCTGCTGAAAGTGAAGGGAGTTATCATTCCCTGAACCTTCTTGTATTCATAACATCGTCATTCCTGGAAAGGTTTTCTCTCCTCCTCTGCTTCATTGTCCCCCTTGCACTCCCTCCAACAGTTTCTAAAGCACTTTCATGTAAGTGCAAACATTTCCAGAGCAAAAATGTACCAGCCCAGCTATTAGATGGAGTAGAAAAGTGGAGGCTTCTTGCTTTGTCTTTAAGAACTTTACAGAGAAAAATGTGGTTTTTACCTGGGTCCATGATTGCCAAGGGAGTCCAGGTATGGCCTTCGGGGTCTTGCACATGTCCTGACACTGAGTGCAATGTCGGCTGTCAGGGGAGAGGACCTGTCACCTTTCTTGGTGTCTCCAAAAGCTTCCTGAAGCCTGCGATACGAAGAGATGGGCATGTGACTTAACTGAGTAAGGATGTGACCAAGATGTTGGGAAAGCATTGAGGTCTCTCAGCAGCCCTGTGTGGGACTCAGAGCTCGGAGGGGAGGCTCTGAAGGACAAAGCAGGTGGACTGGGGCTACACTTTAAATCCTGGCTCTGCCTCAGAGCCGCTGGGAGACCTGGGTCCGGTTGCGGAACCCCCCTGACCTCAGGTCCTCACTTGACACAGAAAAAAATTACTATCAAACTGCGCAGCAGTTATACTGTGCTCCACACATGTTTTTTTTAATCAATCTTCAGACACCTTTGTGGGTGAACTTAGTAAAGCAATGGGTCCAATTTTTCATTTGAAAAAGTTTAGAAAGTGCTTATTTCTTCTGTGTTTCCAGATTTCTGTGAATGGTCCATAGTGTACTGAAAGTTAGAAGAATTTTATCTGAAATGGTGTCTGAAGGTTGAAGGACAATAATACTGAAAACGCAGTAGCACCTTGTTTGAAACGAGGTTTATCCTACGTTCGTTTGCAGGCTTTTCAGATGCTCTCTGCATGCAGGCTGCTGAGATACCATTTTATTCTGTTTGTTTTTTTCCTGAGGAAGAAGCAGAGGCACGTGAATCCCTAAGCCACCAGCTAGCAGCACAGCCAGGGGCCCCGTAACACTTGGACTTCATCCCGTTACCTCTTCACCACCCGTGTTGGAGTGTGCAACTGGCCGCTGCCCCGCCCTTCTGTCCCTCTGTCTTTCTCAACTCAGTGGCATGGAGGTGTCTAGCAGTCCTCCTATGTCCCCGACAGGTGACCGCCCTGAAGTGGTTTTGCCTAAAGGAGAAAAGATTGCTGGTTAGAGAAGAGTTCAGTTGCATGTAGTCATACAAACGTGGGTGTTTTTCCCCCCAATTACATTTATTGGGGTGACATTGGTCAACATGCTCATATAGGTTTCAGGCGTGAGTTTCTGTGTTACATGATCTGTACAGTGTACCATGTGCCCACGACCCAATGTCAAATCTTCTGTCACCATCTATTAGGCCCCTTAACATGGTTTTTAAAAATGATGGTTAGAGAATAAGAAGCCTGGAGAAGGCTCTGTCCCTCTCTCCTGGGAGGGGGGCGGGAGGGCAGGGGACACACTTTCCCTCCCCAGCACTTAGCACCGAGATGGAAGCCACCTGGTGGTGGTCTGTCCTCCTCCCCAGCTCACGTCCCCACTCACCAGCACTGTGGTGCCTGCTCTATAGCAAGAGCTCCACAGTATTTTTCAAAGAATTGCTTCTTAAAGAAACAGGGTCTTCCTGAAAATACAAGGAGATAGTTACTTGAGATGGGTGAGTTACAGTTGGAGACAGAAGTTTTTTGAATGAGAACAATTTTAGCCAAACATCGGAGCTATAATTCCCCAACTTCTTTTCTCCCAGGGAGCTGTCATTGATGTGGGATACATACACAGTAAGCAAATAGGGCATTCATGTGCTAACAGATTTTATTGGTGAAGCAGGGAGTGTCTGGGGGTCCTACATCTATGTCATAGAGGTTTTCTCAGTGAGAGTAGTACACCAAAGACGCTTTTGGGGTCCCAACCCCAGGAGGTCAAAGGATCCCCTAGAACAGCGGTTCTCAACCTGTGGGTCGCGATCCCTTTGGCTGTCGAACGACCCTTTCACAGGGGCTGCCTAAGACCATCCTGCATATCATTATGATTCATAACAGTAGCAACGTTACAGTTATGAAGTAGCAACGGAAATAATTTTATGGTTGGGGGTCACCACAACATGAGGAACTGTATTTAAAGGGTCAGAAGGTTGAGAACCACTGCCCTAGAAGTTCTTTGGGAAATACTGATTCCCAAACAACATTCGTGGAGACGCTGGTTCAGAAGGTGTGAAATCAGGCCCAGATTCTGTCTTCACAAATGCACCCTGGGGTTCAGTGGGTGGGTTAGGTTTGGATATGGACTTCTGAGGGGCCTGTCGCTGAGTAGTGTTAGAAGGCTCTGGATGACTCATGCCTCTGAAGCAGCGGTTGAGTGTGTGTAAGAATCGCCCACAGAGCTCTTTCAAATGCAGACTTCACATCCAGTAGACAGTGGCAAAAATGACAGAGGCAGACTATAGCAATATTGGTAAAAAGTAGGGAACATTGTAGATGAAAAGGAAAAACTGTACAGCCTTTTTGAAAACGGCTTGACATTTTCTCCTAAGGTTAAACATAAGCAACTCTACTCCTAGATATTTACCCAACAGAAATGAAGTGTTTGTTCCCATAAGTACTGATATTCATAATTAGTAAAAACTAGGAACCACTTCTGGTGGACACATGCTCAGGTGGTCCCAACAATCCACGGCCTAATACCTGTTTGTGAGTCTGGGTGAAATCTGTGACTTGCTTCTATTCAATATGTCACTCCCATGGTTATATTTGACATAAAATCCCGTTTCAGCAGACTGAGGAGGGAGACTCCTGTTGGCCTTGCAGGAGCGAACAACCACATTATGCACTGTCTCTGGAGGGGGCCACGTGGCAGAAGCCCCAGCTCCAGCTGGTAAGAAGCCAAGGTCTTTAGACCTGCAGCTCCAAGGACCTGAATTCTGCCAGCAACCATGTGAGCTTGGGAGAGGACCCTGCGCTCCGCCCAGGAATGCAGTATGACCGACACTAGGGTTGCAGCCTATGAGACTGAACACAGGTGCCAGCTCGACCACGTCCAGATTCCTGACCGATGGAAATTGCAAGACAATAAATGTGTGTTATTTTATACTGCTACACTTGTGGCAATTTATGATGCTGCATAGCATAGAAAAGAAATGCACAACTCAAATGTCTATCAACAGATGTGGATGTATAAACGAACTGTACAAACACATTCCTACAATGGAATATCTTAACTAATAAAAGCGAAATATTAAAATTAACTGTTTCTCCGGGACGGGGGTAAGCCACGCCCACCAGCCAATCAGAACTGCTGTATGCAAATTAGCCCAGCCAAGATGGCGGAGGCCGCAGTCCCGGTGTACTGCTTCTCCTGGGCTGCGGCCTCCGCCACCTTGGGAGCCTCCTGCCTGGGAAGGCATCCAGCCCCTTGGGCCTGTGGATGCCTTCCCAGGAGGGAACCTGGGGGGGGGGGAGAGGCGGGGACCAGGCGGCTGGACCCCGAGGCCCCCGCCCGGGAGGCCGTGGGGTGGCCAGCACCACCCCAGCCTCGGCTTCCCGGGCGGGTGGCCCATAGGGTCAGTGGGAGCTGTGGCCGGCCTGAAAGCTGCCCTCAGCCCCTCACCCAGGCTTGCTACACCCCCTGGGGTGAGGGTCCCACTGGGGAGCTTGGCCAACTTACAAACAGACATTGGCCCCTCACCCAGGCTGGCCAGGCACACCAGCAGGTGGACATCCCCAGAGGGGTCCCAGACTGGGAGAGGGCACAGGCCAGGCTGAGGGACAACCCCCCCGCCCCAGTGCACAAATTTTTGTGGACCGGGCCCCTAGTTACCTAATAAAAAGAAACTAAGGATTACATGTGATGACTACGTAGATAAATACCAAAAACCTGCTGAATGAAGGAGCCTGGTGTAAATGAGAATAGTTATTGCTTCTAGGGCGATAGGGTGATTGGAAAGGGCAACAAGGAAACTGGAATGATAGAAGTCTTTTCCTTTTTTTTAGAGAGAGAGAGTGGGAGAGTAAGAGACAGAGAGAGAAACATCTATGTAAGAGAGACACATTGATTGGTTGCCTCCTGCATGCACCCCAACCAGGGCCAGGGATTGAGCCTGCAACCAAAGTACATGCCCTTGACCAGAATCAAACCTGAGACCCTTCAGTTCACAGGCTGACACTGTATTCACTGAGCCAAACCAGCTAGGGTTAGAAGTCTTGTTTGGGATGGTGATTACATGGGGTATATACATTTAGCAAATTCCTTTGAATGGTATACTTAAAATACATGCATTTGATTGTATGTAAATTCTAATGAGTACTTCTACCTCCCAGATTCTTATTCAGTGGGTGTAGGGCAATGGGACGTAGGATTCTTCATTTTAACAAGCTTCCCTGGACAAGTCTAACGTACACATCCTTGGACCACACTTGGGAAAACACCCCAGAGCGGTGGGTCATTTAAGGAGGAAGGATAGAGGAGTCAGGAACATATGGTTTCCTCCGACTTAATCTAGCTTTCTCCCAAGGAACCTGTATTCTAGTTAGAACAACATTGTCTTCATTTGTTATTCAGCCAGTCAACAGGCAATTTCATTTGGTTCTATTAACTGAGTGTTTTCCAGATATTTGCTACTTATCATACTCAAAGAAATCATAAGATATAGACATTCTTCCAAAGAGCTAAAATTTCAATTGAGGAAAAATGCTCATATGTGCATGAAACTGGAAACTGTTCAACTACAATTCGAGGTAATCACCCACTTTCTCTAGTTATCAACTACAGTTTTTCTTTGTCACTTTCCAAAGTATTCCCAGTATCCATACTTCTCTCATATCAGTATATCTTTAAAGTCAGCTTTTAATGGACTAGGTAATCATGTTGATGATCATTCAGATACTGTTCCTCTGCTAGGTTTCCTCCATCTTTCCTACCTTAAGGTTTCCTTTTTTTTCCCCTCATTTTATGCATTTTTGTTCTGATTTGCCATGAACCACGCTGTGGGGATATTTCAGGAGCTCTTGGTCGAGGATCATGGCAATATTCAGCCCCACCTGCCTTCCCCGGTGTCTTGGCACAGATCTTGGTCCTTCCTCCAATGTCCCAGGGACCAAGAAAGAAATTCTGTTACACCCAGAATAGATTTATCCCAGCTTGACAGAAGACATACAACATCTTAATTCCCAGCTGCTGCTGTTTTTTATTGCGCTTACTTCACTTGGGGAAATTTCTGTTGACTACCTAAGCATCGAATCTTAATTCTAATTAAGCATCACTATCTATAATGTTCAGGCAGATTCATACTTTTGAGACCTTCCTGATAACTTTCTACTTCATTTTTTTTATTCCAGGTCATTCTAAATGATGCTTCTCTATTATGCACAATCACATGGTTGATGGTCCAGAAAATAATGTTTACCTTTGATGATAAAGATGGTAAATTTCTCCCTTGTAACAGAAGAGTAAGGTAATTCAAATCAGCAAAGGCTTTTCTTTCTTTTTTTCTTGGAGATCACATTTTTTGCAAGGGCTGGAGAAAAATAAAAATGCCTTATAGCTTAATAATCTGTGAGTTATGTGTAAATCAACTCATTTCAGGAGTGAAGAATTCACTAAGAAATTTGGTCATTTCTTAGTATCAAAATTTAGGCAGGTTTCTCTTTTGAATATCTTCTACATTTAAAGACCCAATTTTATAAGTCTCCTAATTTCCATACAGGATAAATTCTTTGTTTCAGACAACTCTCAGTGCAGCAGCAACTAAAACAACACCATCTCCCCGGACAAAGAACATTGGAATATTCCATTTTGTTGACTTATATATCTCTTCTTATGTTTCTTTTTCAATTTCTACAGCAGTCACAGTTTCGTCCAAGTCTCCCAATATCATATTTAAATGTTGATCATAAGCATGTGATCTACCTGGAAGCTCTCTGTCATGTCTCATTTTCACAAAATTCCCTCATCCAGGCTGAGCCAGGATGGAGAATGCACAGGGAATCTCTGGTCCAAAGAAGGGAAGGCTCACCTGGGCTGTCTTCAAATATGGGATGGGCTATCAACAGGGCTTCAGGAAATAAAATTAGGTCTATTGTTGGAAGGAACAGTGACAGGATCTTTAGTGCAATCAGTAAGATTACGTTTCCTTACAATGAGTGCTATTCAAGGATAAAATAAGCTTCTTAGAAAGGTTTATTCATTTTCTGTGACTGACATAAGAAATCACCGCAAATTTAGCAGCTGAAATCAACACTTGTTAATTACCTCACAGTTCTGTAAATTTGGGGTAATTTGTTACAGAGCAATAGAGAACTAATACACTTAGTTTTATCCTTAATGCCTCTTTTTTCTCACATTCCACATCTAACCCAGTAGAAAATCTTGTTGGGTTTATGTGCTTCTCATACATCTAGATGTGACCATCTCTCACCATCTCCACTGGCACCACCCAGGCCCTTGATCTCTCTGCTTCTACATCTGCTCTGCCTCAGTCTATTCTTTTTTTTTTTTAATTTGCTCTCCTTTACTGAAGGGTTCCATATCTTCATGGGACCAGAAACCAGAAACCAGACAGGTCCTCCATTTCGAGCAGGAGGCCTGGAAGGGGTGGGGGAATGCCTGATGATTCTGCCACACCTCCCTGGGAACAGAAACCACCACAGAAAGACAGACAAGGGCTGGGGAAGAGAACTTGCCTCACTCTAGGTTCTCTCCCCGATGCCCCCACTTGAAAAGAGAGTCAAACACTGACTACACAGCCTCCCAACCACCACCGCACCCACAGCAGCATTTGTGGGACTCCCCTCTGCAAGGGGCAGCCCCGGGGCAGCTTCCCATCGCCCTTCCTTTGGTTTGTTCCTGGCAACTTTTTCAGTCTATTCTTAAAGGAGTGTCCATGAACCTTGAAAGACGTTAGGTCATGTCACTGCCCTGATCAAACCCTGCAATTCTTTCTCATTTCACTCATATTAAAACTCAATTCTTACAGTGACTGTACATGGTGTTCCCTTCCCCACCCCTCTCCACTGGGATCTCAACTACTGTTCTGCACCTATCTCTATATCTACCCCCACATTCCACACTCATCTCTTTGCCTTTATTTAAATTTGCAGCCCCCTCTGCCCTCCACTCCTGCTCCACATCCTTGGCACTCATCACCACCTGACACATTGTTTACAGCCAGGCTGTTTCTGTGGAGCCCAGGACTCCTCGAATGGGCGGTCTTACTCAGGGTCCCAGTGGGTGGGCAGAGCACTGTCATGTCTGCATCATGGCTTGCCTCCTTTGCCTTGCATCTTTAGTGGGCATTGCGCTCAGTAATCTTTTGCACTCCGAAGTGCATCTCCGTGTCTGTTTCCCGGATACCAACACTAATGCTGTACTGTTAGATCCACTTGGCCTATATTAACTCATTTAAATGCTTGGCTCTTTTCCATTCTGGCTTCTGGTTATGGAGCTTTCAGAATTTTCTAGGATCTAAAATCCCAGCAGCATGAGAATTAACTAAGCTTTCTAAATCCTTACTCTTTTTTTCTAATCCTCACTTGAGATAGGTTTTTTCCATTGATTTTTAGAGATAGTGGAAGGGAGGAAGGGAGAAAGAGAGGGAGGGGGAGAGAGAGAGAGAGAGAGACAGAGAGAGAGAGAGAAACACTGATGTGAGAGAGACACATCAATTGGTTGCCTCCCACATGTGCCCTGACCAGGTTCGGGAAACTAGCTTGCAACCGAGGTATGTACCCTGGACCATGTGCCCTTGACCAGAATCAAACCCGAGACACTTCAGTCCGAGGGGGTGACGCTCTAACCACTGAGCAACTGGCCGGGGCCTAATCATTACTCTTATCAGCAAAACTCTCCTGGGTCTTAACCTAACATCGTTGTAAAATGTCCCCATTTTTCTTTTTTTGGAAAGAAAAACCTTTTTGAAACTCTTTTGCCACCTTCTGATTTTCTGTCTTTTCTCTGCCACACTTCCTACACTAGCTGTCTCCTTTTTCTTCCAGCACACCTGTGCGTGTGCCTGGCAGTCTGATTGCCCACAGCCCGAGAACCGCTCCCTAAAACTTCTGACGTAGCTGGCACTCTCAACAACTCTCCTTGCCCTTCCTCCTTGCTCATCTATTTCTCCTGGACTTCCTTTGCTTTCTCACTTTCTCCCTTAACCTCTGCTTTGTATATTCCCAAAGACACAGTACCTTGCCCTCTTCCCTACTGTCTCTGCACCCGTCCTTCTAGGGAGCTTACTCTCATGCTGTCATTATCATTTGCATTTGTTTCATGATGCTGATCTTTAACACTTCACTGCTTTGTGACCACTTCAGAAGAGATGCCTTAAACTAAAGGAAAGCTTGATATAGAAACCAGAGCCTTAAAGATAGGCACTGTTTAGTTTGATGAGCAAAAATTTCAAACACTGGCATGACTACAAACCAAAGATGTAAAGTCAACCAACAAACCAACCTACCATAAGCAAAGTTTACAGAGTGATCATACATAATTGAGAAAGACTATTTATAATTCATATGGCAAAGGACTAATTTTCCTATCAGCTAGATGACTCTTACATATCCATAGAACACCCCAAAACAACCCAATAAGAAAAAATGGGGAATAGATGTGAATAGAAAATGTATAGGGGTTAAAAAAAAAAAAAAAAGGCAAGTATGTGCTGGGACAATAGGATATTGACATGCAAAAGAGTGAATTTAGACCTCCTGCCTCACAATACATACAAATGTTAACTCAAAATAGAACAAAGGTCTCAGTGTAAGAGTTAAAACTATACAATTCTTAGAAGAAGATGTAAGTATAAATCTTTGTGACCTTGAATTGACAGTTTTAGATATGATGCTAAAAGCACAACAACCGAAGACAAAATAAATAAGATCTTTTTATAATTCAAAACGTTTGTTCATCAAAGGACACTAAGAAAGGGAAGAGACAAGTCACAGAATGGGAGAAAATATTCGCAAATCATGCATTTGATAAGGAACTAGCATCCAGAATAAAGAAAGAACACTTACAACTCAACAATTAAAAGTTAAACAGTTTAAAAATGGGCAAAGCGTTTGTTTTTTTGCTCTTTGTTTTCTATGTCTAAGGTTTTTGGTTTTTTTCCTTAACCCCTTCACCTTTTCACCTGGTTCCCTCTGACAGCTATCAGTCTGTTCTCTGTATCTGTGAGTCTGTTTCTATTTTGTTTGGTTGTTTATTTTATTCATTAAATTCCATATATAAGTGAAATCATATGGTATTTGTCTTTCTTTGACTGGCTTATATCCTTTAGCATAATAATATCCATGTCCATCCATTTTGTCTTAAAGGGTAACATTTCCTTCTTTTTTATGGCTGAGTAGTAGTCCTTTGTGTAAATATACTACTGCTTTTTTATCCATTCACCTACCAATGGACACATGGGCTACTTCCAAATCTGGGCTATTGTGAAGAAAGTTGCAATGAACATAGGTGTGCATACATTCTTTCTGATTGGTGTTTCTGGATTCTTAGAAAGAATCCCAGAAGTGAAATCCCTGGGTGGTAAGGAAGTTTCATTTTTAATTTTTTGCAGAACTCCGTATGGTTTTCCACAATAACTGCACCAATCTGCATTCCTACCAACAGTGCACGAGGGTTCCCTTTTTCCACACTTGCTTGTTGATTTATTGATAGTAGCCGTTCTGGCAGGTGTGAGGTGATACCTCATTGTAGTTTTAATTTGCATCTCTCTCGTGATTGGTGATGAGCATTTTTCATATGCCTCTTGGCCACCTGTGTGTTCTATTTGGAGAAGTGTCTATTCAGGTCCTTTGCCCACCTTTTACTTGGGTTGTTTCTTTTTTTGGAGTTGAGTTGTATAAGTTCTTTATAAATTTTGGATCTTAATCCCTTATCAGATGTATCACTGGTGAATATGCATTTGAATAGATATTTCTTCAAAGTAGATACAAAAATGGTCAATATGTACATGAAAAGCTGCTCAACCTTAGTAGTCATTAGGGAAATTCAAATTAATACTATGATGAGATATTATTTCACATATACTGGATTGTTATAATTTTTTAAAAATAGGAAAATAATCTGTATTGATAAATATGTGTGGAATTGAAACCCTCATACATTACTGATGAAATGCAAATGGTACAGCCACAGTGAAAAACAGTTTGGCAATTCCTCAATAAGTTAAATGGAGTTACCAATGATCCAGCAATTCTTTCCCAATGTATATCATCAAAAGAATTAAAAGTATATATTTATACAAAAATTTGTACACTAATGTTTATAGCAATATTATTCATGATAGTCAAAAAAGTGGAAACAACCCAAATGTCCTTAATTTGATGAATGGATAACCAAAAAGTGATGGATAATGGAATATTATTCAGCCATAAGAAGAAATGAAGTACTGATACCTACTACAACATGGATGGACCTTGAACATATTTTACTAAGTGAGAGAAGTCAGTCACATAAGGCCATATATTATTTCATTTTATTTCTAGAAAATGTCCAGAATAGGCAATGTCATAGGGACAGAAAGTGGATTAGTGGTTGCCAGGGACTGCAGGGGTGGGGGTAATTTTAGGGGAGTAGGGGTTGGAGGAAGGAGAAGGATGGGAGTGACTGCCAATGGATATGAGGTTTTCTTTTGGGGTGATGAAATGTCTTGGAACTAGAGAAAGTGGT
>PVJC01017358.1:18589-32702 GCA_004026665.1 Murina feae | reverse complement strand
GTGGGAATTGGGAGGAGGGAAGCTATGGGGGAAAAAAGAGGAACAACTGTAATAATCTAAACAATAAAAACAAATTAAAAAAAAAAAAAAAAAAAAAAAGAAAAACACACAGGAGCCCTGGCCCATTTGGCTCAGTGGATAGAGTGTTGGCCTGCAGACTGAAGGGTCCCAGGTTTGCTTCTGGTTGGAGGCACATGCCTGGGTTGTGGGTCCCATCCCCAGTGGTGGGTGTGCAGAAGACAGCCCATCAATGATTCTCTCTCTCATTATTGATGTTTCTAGCTCTCTCTCACTGTCTGAAATCAATAAAAGTATATTTAATTTTAAAAAAAGTACACAGGGTAGCCCTGGCCAGTGTTGTGCTCAGGGGTTAGAACATCAATTTGTGCACCAAAGGACTGCATGTTTGATTCCCCTTTAAGGGCACATACCTGGGTTACAGGTTTGATCCCCAGCCCATTGGGTCAGGTGCAGGAGGCAATCAATCAATGTGCCTTTCTCACATTGATGTCTATCTCTCTCCTCTCCTCCTCCTTCCACTCACACACAACACACAAAAATCAATTGAAAAATATTCTCAGATGAGAATTAACAACAAAAAATACACAGGGTCCAAGACATCAAGACAATGAGCATGAAAAAAAAAAAAAAAGACAATGAACATGGCATCCACCCCCAGCTGCGTGGATTTAAGCATCAGTTCCACTATGTTTGCTACCTCCCTCAATAAACAAGTGCTTCTCTCAATAAAGGGCTAATTCCTTGGCAATTTTAACACCATAGAAGTATCAATAAAATTATATTTGGATAAAGTTTTTCACAGCATAACAATTTTAAAACATAGCATTTTAGAACTGAATTTTTTGAAAAGCCTTTGCTTTTCTGTCTACTGGGAACAACTACTTTACACATATTTATACACCCTATATAATGAAAGGCTAATATGCAAATTGTCCCCTTGACTGGGAGTTCGACCAGGGGGTGGGCCAACTGGTGAACCTCCCATGTCCCCTCTCCCCAGCCAGCCCAGTCTCAATGGGCCCCGACTGGGGTGGGGCGGCTGGACCCCACCCATGCATGAATTCGTGCACTGGGCCTCTAGTATGGTTATGAGGAAAGATACTTCTGAAAAAATTCATATGATATAAATATCTTTAGAGTCATTTTTATTAGCAAATTTAACACAACTGAAATGCCTTTTAAAATATACACTGAAAGAATCAACCTAAATTCATGTGCTAAGCCATTCCTTTATTATATCATCATGATTTAATACAATAAAAAATTATTCAGTCACTCAATCATTAATTTATCCCACCATTTTCCCCTTAAGCTAATTTTTACATATTAATAGGGTACAAGTTATATTCAAAAAGAAAAATCAAAACAGAAAAAAGTTATCCTTACTCTCTCTTCATACTTTTCATATTCCAGAGTGCCAGGTAGCCATCAGAAAAACCTACAGCAAGCTGATTGGTCCTATTAATGTAACTAAGAGTTGAAACTGCTGTTCCTGATGGGCTTACTAATTGGAAACACAGATGGCGTCCTTCTCTTATTGCACGTTCTCTGATGTGTGGCACTTCGGCTGGAATACCAGCAATAACTTCAAGGTCTAAAAAAAAAAAAGAGAGAGATAAACTATGAACAGCATAAAAACAAATGTGACACCCATTATTCAAGCAGGAATTGAAGACTAATGAGCAGATAGGAAGAGGAGGGATCATGTGGTCATCACCTGACCCCCTGATCACAAAATGTGAAACAAGATGCCATGTGCCTCCTGATGTGATACAGCATGAAGTACCCAGCATGCATGACGTATCCTTGCCAAATGTTAAGTTTGAATCTAATCAGAGAGCTTAGATTTGCGGAAAATGTAAAATGTAGATGATAACACATGAAACACACAGATAATTTCCAATGTGGAGCATTACACCAGGTCACTTCTTCCACAAGTCACTGGGTAGAGAGAGGATTGCTCTACCTTCAAGGAAACACGAGATGTCAAGTGAAATGTGTGGACCTTGTCTCTATCCCGAAACAAACAATCTAATTGCAAAAAAGTGCTTTAGAGACAATCATAGAAATCTGATTATTCAACTATTTACCAGCAATTTCAACTGTTTTCATCTCATAACACACATGAATATATTTTTTGCTGATCTGGAAAATAAAAGGCATAATTTGATTCCTTCACAATGAATACTATTGTCCTGTTGGCTGTTGTCATTTTTCATTTGATAATCTAAGGGAAAAAAGGTCAGTGTCCCTGTCAGGTATTGCATGTTTTAAAAATCCTTACAGCACACCAGTTGAAAATCACTAAACTATACCAAGGAATTAATTAATATGTTGTTAAGACTGGTAATGACATCATGATTATGTAGTAAAATAACCATTATTTGCTTTGAATTAATGCAGACGAAATGAGAGAAAGGACAGTGGAAGAAAATGGATGCATATAAAGCAAATTTTGAAAACTAAACTTGAATTTAGGTGATGGGTATGTGTGGATTCTTATATTCTTTTACCTACTTGAAGATGATGGTAATCTTTAATAAAACAAAAATACTCAGGCCTGTATATTGATATAACTATTGTGCAAGGGCAGATTCCCTCAATATTATTATGAAGGGGTTACAAAATCACATTCCACTGTGCTCGTTTCAGCAGCACACATATTAAAATGGGAACAATACACAGAAGATTAGCATGGCCCGGCACAAGAATGGCATGCAAATTCATAAAGCGTTCCCTATTAAAAAAAAAAAAATCATATCCCACTATTCTTGAAGTTACCCTCTTGATCCCTACTGTTTCTGATTTTTTTCAGAGAATAGTAATTAAATATTGCCAAAATATAATATTTCATATAATAAAATACTGTAAACTTATTCAAGAAAATAAGGCAGACTACATGTACTGATGTGACAGAATATGTAAGAAATACCGTTAGGTTTGGAAGAATTGCAGAACAGTATTTATGGTATGATAAATGTTAGGAACTTCATTTTTTTAAAAAAATATTTTTATTGATTTCAGAGAGGAAAGAAAAAGGAGAGAAAGAGAGAAACACCAATGATGAGAGAGACTCATTGATCAACTGCCTCCTGCACACCCCCCACTGGGGATCAAGCCCGCAACTCAGGCATGTGCCCTTGGCCAGAATCGAACCCAGGATCCTTCAGTCCACAGGCCAACATTCTATCCACTGAGCTAAGCCGGCTAGGGCAGGAACTTCATTTTCTTTATGTGTATTCCAATAAAGTCTAAATAGCTGTAACTATAAATTATATTTTTAAACAACAACAACAAAAAAATCAATTTTGCATTGAACCCCAAAACTTTTTTATGTGCTATAGAATTCAATGGCTTAATAATTCTCATAATTGAGATATGGTTCTGAACTCTGATCACAATACAGTTCAATTATAAAATGATCCTTGTGTTAAATTCAACTACTGATTGTTGCTTTCTGAAATAAAAGATGTTTTAGCTCTGCTCAGCCAGGCGTGGATCAGTGGTTGAGTGTTGACCTATGAACCAGGAGGTAGTATTTCAATTCCCAGTCAGGGCACATGCTTGGGTTGCTGGCTGTATCCCCATTGGGGGACCATGTTGGAGCAGCCAATCAATGATTCTCAACACTGATGTATGTATCTCTCTCTCTCTCTCTCTCTCTCTCTTCCTCACTGAAATTAATAAAAATACATGTTTTAACCCTATTTTGATCTGAAGTTTTAATTATGATACAAGCATTTTAATTAGCCTTACAGCTATATCATATACAAAACACACTCCAGAACAAAACTTCAAGACTATTTAATTCCTTTATCAATTTTCTATGAAGAGCAATTAAACCATTTCTAATATTCTACAAACTCATTTTTACTTACTGTTCTTTTTACTAACCAAGTCTTTTCATTTAAACTTATTTTGCAGATTTAAATTTAGATTAAATGGTTAAGTTCCTCAGTCAATTTCTGGTCAAATTTTTGCTGCTTACAGTTTTATTATATACTGACAATTTTTATTAGTTATGCTCATAAACTGGGATAAAATAGTGATAAAATAGCTTGTTATCTATTTCTATTTCTTAGCTGGTCCATAAAAGAACAGATCTGGCCCTAGCCAGTTTGGCTCGGTGGACAGATCATCGGCCTGAGATCTGAAGGGTCCCTGTTCAATTCCAGATGAGGGCATACGTCCAGGTTGCGGGCTCCATCCTCAGTAGGGAGCGTGCAGGAGGCAGCCGATCTATGATTCTCTCTCTTTATTGATGTTTCTATCTCTCTCCCTCTCCCTTCCTCTCTGAAATCAATAAAAATATGTTTTTTAAAAAAGAACAGATCTACAATATTACAGTATGCTTTAAAAATCAGGACGGTGCTCAGCTGTTGAGGCTGAGTGGATGAGTGTCGACCTATGAACCAGGAGATCACACACGGTTGATTCCTAGTCAGGACACATACGCAGGTTGCAGACTCAATCCTCAGTAGGGGGCATGCAGGAGGCAGCCAGTCAATGACTCACTTTGATCACTAATGTTTCTATCTCTATCTCTGAAATCAATAAAAAATAAAATTCAAGGTCCTCAAAGGTCAAATGGTCCCTCTAGTATGCACCCCTTACAGGGAATGGAACCCCGATCTATGTATGTGCCCTGACCAGGACAGGAACTGAACCAGCGATCTTTTGGTGTAGTGCACAGGATAACGCTCTAACAAACTGAGCCACCTGGCCAGAGCCACACGTGTTTGTTTTTCTGTTATTTTTGTTATTGTTAATCCTCAACCTAGGATATTTTTCCACTGACTTCTAGAGGGTAAAAGGGAGGCAGGAAGGGAGAGGGAGAGAGGGAGAGGCAGGGAAGGGGGCAGGAGGGAAGAGAGAGAGAGAAACACCAATGTGAGAGAAACACATTGGTTGCCTCCTGAACATGTCCCAACCAAGGCTAGAGATCGAACCCAGGTATGTGCTCTTGGCTGGAAATGGAACCCACTACCCGTGGTATGTAGGCCGAAGCTCTAACCATTGAACGCACCAGTAAGGGCAGTCCACACATTTTTAAAAAGTTTTTAAGTTACTTCCCCTTCCTACATAAACCAAGAGTCCCATAAATTTAAAAGATGAAAAAAATACCAAAAACCTAAAAGCAATTGATAAAGTGTAAATTTATTAATATAAGCATTAATATTAAATAGGAAAAACTGCCTCTTCACTTTTTAATTTTTATTTGAGTAGTATTAGTTCTATTTTGGGATGTTATTTTGTAAGCTATAACTTTCAATCACTCTGATATTTCCTAGTGAATTATTTGTGTCTTGTCTTATCATAGGAACATAAACAGCATGCCAAAACAGTTAGATCCTACATGGATAAAAATAAAATCTTGAAAAAGTTCAACATTTTATACCTTCAGTCCTTGTCTGACATTTACTTGATATTATTCAAGTGTGTGTGTGTGTGTGTGTGTGTGTGTGTGTATATATATATATATATATATATATATCTGAAAATAAATAAAACAATATCCCTATCTCTTTCGTTTTTTAAAAAAATATATTTTTATTGATTTTAGAGAGGGAGGAAGAGAGAACGATGGAAACATCAATGATGAGAGAGACTCAATGATTGACTGCCTCCTCCACATCCCTGACTGGGGATGGAGCCCACACCCAAGCATGTGCCCTAGGAATCGAACCTTGACGTCCCAGTTCACAGATTGATGCTCAATCTCTGAGCCACATGGGCTGGGCCTTCTCTTTCAATACCTACTTTAGTATATGAACAGTTCATCAACAAAACAGACTTACACGCAAAAGGTATCAACAGTACTCAAAACATTAAAACAATAGGTCCAAACAATGAAAGATATAAACCAGTCTCTATATAAAGTTTTTTACTTTGAAAAACTAAATCCCTTATATCAAAATATTCTGGTGCTCAAATTTTGGTTTCAAGCAAAGAAATTACCTGATGCCTCCACTTCATTCTGACTGCATGATAAGTCATCAAGACATAGGTCAATAAGAAGGATCTGTCCAACATTAGTTGCCACAGCTGCCACCCCAAACAGCCATCGCAAACTCGGGTGCAAATGCTGAGTGCTTGCACTGGCTCCTCCATGATTAATTATAGGTTCAATAGCTATTACCTAGAAAGGAGAATATATGAATTGCTTTTCTAATACAAGGTGAGAAAATGCAATTAAGACATAATAAATTTTGAGATTAAGGCAAGAAGTTACTACTTATAACAGACATTTTCAAACAAAACTGAAAATCTGCATCTGATACTCAGGAATCTGAATAACTAAATCTTTCAATATAGTAGGGATTATACCATTATTTCAATATATAAAAAATCATGCAGTTGAAATAACTGATGTTTATTGAGAATTTAATATAAACCAGACACTGTGCTAATTGGTTCATTTAATGTTCAAGATAACCCTTTGACACTGAATATAATTATACATATAATTATACATATATGTTTAAAGATGCTTGGAAAGATTAGCTGAATTATTCAAGTCACACATTCATTAAACATAAAATTCAAATCTAGATTTTTCTCACTTTAAAGTTGTTAATCAACTACTCTATGATTATACAGCTTCTTAAGAGTAAAAATAATTCCAGAAAATTTTACTGTTTACTTAAAAAAACAACACTCTATTTATGCCTTTACACAGTAAGATGTGCAATGGTTTTTAAAAGGGTTGTATTATGCCTGGCTAGCAGAGCATCAACCTATGAACCGAGGTCATGGTTAGATTCCTGGATAGGGCACACGCCCAGGTTGCAGGTTCAATCCCCAGTAGGGGGAGTTCAAGAGCCAGGTGATCAATGAGTCATGATTTATGTTTCTCTCCCTCTCCCTTCCTCTCTGAAATCAATAAAAATACATATAGCCCTAACCAGTTTAGCTCAGTGAATAGAGCGTCGGCCTGCGGACTGAAGGGTCCCGGTTTGATTCCGGTCAAAGGCATGTACCTTGGCTGCGGGCACATTCCCAGTGGGGGGTGTGCAGGAGGCAGCTGAATCGATGTTTCTCTCTCATTGATACTTCTAACTCTCTATCCCTCTTCCTTCCTCTCTGTAAAAAATCAATAATATGTGTGTGTGTGTGTGTATACACATATATGTATAAAAGGGCTATATTATAATGGACTTCACACAAAGTTTTAGCAGTGAGTGAATCAATGGCATTTACCAAGGACTGAAATTACTTCAAGAAAATCATACTGTAGCTACATTATAGAATTATATCCCCCTCTTCATTCACAAGTTAAATCTTAAATATCTGTACCTCATAATCCATATTTTATTTTATACTTAGCTTTCCTTCTGTTTCCTATTAATTCACAAATATTAATTAGGCATGATATATGGCACAGTGTTATTTGGTGATTTCTACTTCAATACTGACTAAAATTACTAAAAAAAAGAGAGAAAATTTGTTAATGATATAATGTATTAATATAATATCAAAATTAAGTCTAGAATTTTTTACCAGAGACAAAAGTCTGGCTCTATCTATATTTCATTAGCACACAAAACATTCCATAGTGTTTCTAATTCCAAAAGCTGTAATTTCATGAACTAACTTCATTTTCTACACTGGGAAGAATATTTTCTTCTATTTCCTCAGCGAGGGGTAAGGAATCTGTCACAGATTATATTCCTCACATAAATGCTATATAAGTAATCAGTAATGCCACCTTATTTAACTTTAAACTTTTGGGTGTTTTACATACTGATTTTAGAGAGAGGGAGGAAGGGAAAGAGACAGAAAGAGATGGAGAAACATTGATTTGTTGTTCCATTTATTTATGCATTTGTGCCCTCAACTGGAATTGAACCCTCAACTTTGGTGTATTGGAATGTTCTAACCAACAGAGCTACAGGCCTGGGCTTAATTTTAAAATAAGGCCGTTAAAAAGCAAAGAAATTTAAGAGGGATTACTATGCCCCCTAACTTCCCCCTGCCCCCAAACAGCTATTTGACTGACCTTTAGAAGTTAGCTATCACTACCCTCCCTATCTTTTCCTTCTCCTATAGTCTCTCTTCCAGGGGATAGCAGCCTTCCACCCAACTGAATATCAGGAACTTAGGTAAGTTCCTTCTCAATTACTCTTAACCAAATAATCAACAAGTCCTGACCATGTTATCTCCTGATTACATACTAAAGTTGTCCCGCCCTCTCTGTTTCTCCTTCGTTCAGTTCATCATCCATTATTTACCTGAACTATCCCAATCCAAAGAGCTTTTTACACTGGAGTTTTGCTTTAAACTTAACACATTTTTTGCGGGAAATGAGTAAAATTGGATCCACCAGGGAGACTGTCAATGGACATGAGGAAACAGACATTGGAACCTCTAGTTGCAAAAATAAAAATGTTTTACGTCGTCGTCGTGTGTGTGTCGCTCATAAACTACGCAGTGAAACGCGGTACATGTGCAAGTTTTGTAATGTACCCCTGCACAAAGGAAAGTGTTTCAAACGCTACCACACAGTGAAGCACTATTAGGTTATAGTTTTTTTTATAAGATCTGTTGAAAATTTTGAAAAAATATTGTAATTTTGTATAAATAAAATTATTTTGATTGTGAAAGAGTGTTTTTTATGTTTACCTAGAATGTAATTTTGTGTACATAAAAAATACAATGACACATATTTTGCAAAGTAAACATTGCAAAATATTTTAACTCTCTATCCCTTTTTCCTTCCTCTATGTAAAAAATCAATAAAATATATTTTTTAAAAAAGTTATGTACAGATTTTCACCTGTGCCGAGGGGCAGGAGGGATCAGTACCCCTAACCCCTGCATTGTTCAAGGGTCAACTGTAGTCTCAAACAAACGAACGAGGAAGAAAAAGCCAAAGTAAGAAATATTTTTATAAACTTTTCTATTTTGAACTTTTAAATGAAAAATTGCACACTTCCATAAAAGTGAAGCAATTAGAAGTACACTGAGTAAATGCCCCGTTATCACTGTAATCAGCAGGGGCTCCGTTTTAAACCAGATGCCCACACACCTTACACAGTACCTACCCTTCCAGGAAGAACGACTGCCTTAACCACTCGTGATATGCCCAGGTCATAGAGGCAGAGGACACTCCCTTCTGCATCTTCCAATCCAATCAACAACCCGCTTCTCTTCTGCCAAGAGAACTCTTTAACAGCGAGGATTATCGGTGACTCATCACTCAATCCGCTGAATCTATACGCAGACAACCGCTCTCCTGTTATAGAATGCACTACCTCAAGTTGTGGACCACAAGTCAAGTAAGCAAGTCCATTTTTCCCTAGAAGAAAAAAAGCAAAAATGTCGCTTATTTTAATATTGTATGTGCACAACAAAACTTTTACATACATAATCTACACTAATAAAAGGGTAATATGCTAATTAGACCAGACGTCTTCCAGACGACCTTCCAGATGGATCAGGCTGGAAGGGGAAAGCAGTTAGGGGGATCAGACCGGCAGGCGAGTGGTTAGGAGCCAGTGGTCCCAAATTGCGAAAGCGTTGTCCAACTGCTGGTTTATGCAGGGATCAGGCCTAAACTGGCAGTTGGACATCCCCTGCAGGGTCCCAGATTGGAGAGGGTGTAGGCCAGGCTAAGGGACCCCTGCCCCCGAAGCACGAATATGCAAATTGTCCCCACAGGAGTTTGATGGGAGACCGATAGCTTGCCATGACATGCACTGACCACCAGGGGGTGGCGTGGAATGAAGAAAGACCCCAGCTGGCAGCCAGCAGCTGGAGAAGGGAAGCCCCGCCACAGTCAGCAGCCAGAAGGCCCCAATTGGCCCTGACTGCCCGTCAGGCTTAGGGACCCTACCCATGCACCAATTTCATGCACTTGGGCCTCTAGTATAATAATAATAATAAATAACCAGTAAAGTCACCATGCTATGTGATTAAATGCATTATCTCATTGACTCTTTGTTGAGCCTCAATACAGAGAAAAAGCAACTAAGCTTTTATACAGTTAAATAACTTGCCCAAAGATGAACAGCTAAATACCAGAGCAGAAGTAGATACCATTTAAGCCCAAAGCTCCTATTTTAACTACATTACACCTTAAGAGTTCAACTAGGCGTTCTAAAATATAACATGTGACTCTATCCCAGAAGAATTCAAAATCTGAGAAGACAAGACCTAAGTAGCATAACAAAAGGAAGTATCTATCAGAAGCCCGTCTTGTCCCCTTACTAGTCATGTGTGGATTTTACTCTTCATGCAATTTAAAGTAACTAGAGGGTATTAAGCAGGCAGTGACAATCTGATTTCTGTTTTTAAATGTTACTCCAACCTGGCTAGCATGGTGCAATGGATGAGCATTGACCTATGAACCAAGAGGTCAAGATTCGATTCCCAGTCAAGACCCATGCCTGGGTTACAGGCTCAATTCCCAGTAGGGGATGTGCAGGAGGCAGCTGATCAATGATTCTCTCTCATCACTGATGTTTCTATCCAATTCCCCCTCTCCCTTCCTCTCTAAAATCAATAAAAGTATATTTAAAAGTAAATAAAATGAAACAAATGTTACTCTAGCAGTTAAGCAGAGAATGGACCACAAGGGGAAGCATAAAGAAGTGAGGAAATGCACCTATCTGGGTTGGTGATCAGTAAGAGGGAAAGTGGACTGACGGAAGATTCACCTCAGAGGCAGTACTAAAAGGATCTGCTTGCTGATGAGTAAGACATGGGAGGTACGTAAAACACAAGAAGAAAAACAGACCCTGAATTTCCCCTGAGCTGCTAGGTGGATGGTGGTAACTTTCATTACTACATTTTGATGTCTTTCATGCATCTAAGTAGACAGATAGTTGGCTATACTGGATTATAGCTGAGGGGAGGCTAAACAGTTTATGGAAGCAGTATGGCACAATGGGGACACAGAAGGCATGGGTTCAAAGTTCCTATTTACCACCTGCTCTCTAGGAACTTGGATCAGGTCACTTCCCATATTTGATTCTCAGCTACAGAGTGGTGATTGCTTAGAAAAGCCTATTTACCTCAGTGAAAAGCTGTTACAGTAAGTACTGTTCAAGAGGATAGCAGTGTAAACAGCTAAAGGACAAATACAAATGTTTTGCTTCTCTCTCCCAGGAAGGAGGGCTGTGATATTCACTTTCAGAAAAGTCTTCTGCAGCCCTGGCCAGTGCGGTTCAGCTGGCTGAGCGCTGTCCCAAGCTCTGAAAAGTCACCAGTTCCATTCCCAGCCAGGGCACACACTCAGTTGTGGGCTTGATTCCCGGCATGAGGCAGCCAATAAGTGTTTCTCTCTCTCCCTTTCTGTCTCTAAAATCAACAAAAACATTTTTAAAAAAGTATTCTGCAGTGTCTTTCACTAAGCTGAAATTCTTAATATAATGGCTTTTTTCGTGTGGTTTTCTGTATTATGTAATCCAAATCATATATATTGAGATCTTGTTCAGATTAATGGAATTACAAAACTAATATTTTGTCCCCCACAGGGCCCTAAAATTCAGAATTGCTTTATTCATAAGACTGTTTAGGTTCTAATCCAAGCTCACCAAAAAAACCCACAAAACACCTTACTAATCATAAAGAAAAATCAGCTGGGTATTATTTCTACTTTCCAAATGTAGATACTCAATATCAAAAGATATTAAATATACGGTATTTTTAATGAAGAAAAATAAACTACACTCCCTCCCAAGTCCCTGGAATGTGTTCTAGAGTACGTAGATACTACCATACATGTAGTCACAGAAGTTTTACATTTACTTAAGACCACTCTAATCAGGACATGCTTTTTTCCTCATCTACATTAAAGAAAATGCAATAGATACTTATTACTTATCTTACAAATCAATCAAATTTGCAAATTCTCAGCAACATGACTTTACCTGCAGCAAACTTTCCACGAAGCACAGATTCTAACGTGATTTCATCTTCTCCCAGGGCCTCGATAGTCACCTCCGGGAACTGCAGAAGACCGCTTGTCACTTGTGCTGTTAAGTCTTGCATGCTTTCACTGTAAAGGTTTCAAAAAGATATTTCCATAATATTTCTATCATAATATACTTGTTTATCTCTCACCAGGAGAAAAGAGAAAAACCATCAAAAGTAAAAAACCTAAAACTGAAGTATGATTATAAAAAATACATATTAATATGCTTCTGGATCTGAGATATTCTCTCCTAAGAAATTATTTCCCAAACAGACTTAGCAGAATAAAGATTCACTAAGCCAGACGTCCCAAGGATATATGAATCCCTAGATTCTTTGAAAACTGGTTCAGTGCAATTAATCTTATAGCCTGACTCTCAAAGAATACCTCACACACAAGAAAAAATACTAATACATTTTAGAAAAAGTACTGCTATGGTAAAAGGGGAAAAAATCCAAAAAAAAAGGTCCAAATCCACAGCAACTTAAGAAACTGAGTTTATCGTATCGTTAACTAGATAGAAAAAGATCTAAAATTATCTTTCATTTCCATAGATAGAGAAGACTGGATTCCCTGAACGACCCCTCCACTGCGAACAACCAGACAGAATGGCTAAAAGGAAAAGTATCTTTTCCGATGATTCCTGCGTTGGCAAAGCCAAAAGGGAAGAGGCAGTAGGCATCCTGCAAGGCACGTAAGCTGGCTTGGGCTGTGGGCCGACCCGTCCTGGTGACCCTGATGTTGCGCTCAGCACTCTGACGTCCAGAGAGCAAGAAGATAAAGCTCTGGGCCGACGCAGCCGAGGCAATGAGCCAAGAAGAGCCTCCCGCCCGCCTCTGCATGACGCTCCACGGGACTCCAGCAGCATAAAGGCCAGCAAGGAGCATACACTGTGCGCGACAAGGAGCACAAAGTTGCCTATTTCGACCTTGGCAACAAGAGTCTACTCAGAAAATTTCCCTTCACAGTCAGCGGCCAGAATTCAAGCTGTGTTGTGAGCGAGTGCTCAGGTGAAGAATGTTTTACAAAGTATTCTCCGGTTGGTAACGTTCCAAGCAATCTCCAGAAACCACCACATTTTCTCTGGAATCTTCAGAGTTCTCAAAGTTCCAACGAAAAGGGGCTCACAGTCAAAATAACAAAACAATAATGATATGATCAACAGCTGGCAAAATAAGTCTACAAAGACTTCAGATAGTGAAATAATCAGAAAACAAGTTCTAAACTAATAAAAGCGAAATATTAAAATTAACCGTTTCTCCGAGACAGGTAAGCCACGCCCACCAGCCAATCAGAGCTGCTGTATGCAAATTAGCCCAGCCAAGATGGCGGAGGACGCAGCCCTGGTGTGCGGCTTCTCCAGGGCTGCGGCCTCCGCCATCTTGGGAGCCTCCCGCCTGAGTAGGCATCCAGCGCCTTGGGCCTGCAGATGCCTTTCCAGGCGGGAGCCGGTGTGGGGGGGAGGTGGGCACCAGGCGGCTGCCCCCGCCCAGGAAGGCTCCGGGGCGTGGGGGCAGGGCGGCAGGACCCCCTCAGCCCCGCCGCCTCGGAGCGTTCTGGGGTGCGGGGCGGCCGGATCCCCACAGCCCCGCCTCCAGCCGCCTTGGGAGCGTTCCTGGGCGCGGGGACAAGGCAGCAGGACCCCCTCAGCCCCGCCGCCTCGGAGCGTTCCAGGGCGCGGGGCGGCCGGATCCCCGCGGCCCCGCCTCCCGCCGCCTCGGGAGTGTTCCTGGGCGCGGGGACAAGGCAGCAGGACCCCCTCAGCCCCGCCGCCTCGGAGCGTTCCAGGGCACGGGGACGGACGGTCGGATCCCAGTGGCTCTGCTGCCCGCAGCCTCAGGAGCGTTCCAGGGCGCGGGGGCGAGACGGTTGGATCCCCGCAGCCCTGCCGCTGCAGCCTCGACTTACTGGGCGGGAGCCTTCCGGGGCGCGCGGGGAACAGTTGGCTGGACTCCCGCGGCCCCGCCCGGGAGGCTATGGGGCGGCCAGCGCCACCCCACCCGGGGACTAGGCAGCTGGACCCCTGCGGCTCCCACCCGGAAGGCCATGGGGCGACCAGTGCCTCCCCACCCGGGGACCAGGCAGCTGGACCCCTGCGGCCCCCACCCGGAAGGCCATGGGGCAACCAGCGCCTCCCCACCCGTGGCTTCCCAGGCGGGAGCCTTCCAGGGCGCG
>PVJC01017358.1:0-18489 GCA_004026665.1 Murina feae | reverse complement strand
TGGGAGGCCATGGGGTGGACAGTGCCACCCAACCATCAGCTTCCCAGGCGGGTGGCCCGTAGGGTCAGTGGGAGCTGTGGCCGGACTGAAAACTGCCCTCAGCCCCTCACCCAGGCTTGCCACACCCCCTGGGGTGAGGGTCTCCACTGGGGAGCTTGGCCAGCTTGCAAACAGACATTGGCCCCTCACCCAGGCTGGCTAGGCACAGCAGCAGGTGGACATCCCCAGAAGGATCCCAGACTGGGAGAGGGCACAGGCCGGGCTGAGGGACAACCCCCCCGCCTCCCAGTGCACAAATTTTTGTGCACCGGGCCTCTAGTGTTTAATATGCTTAAAGATACCAAAGATTTAGCTTGCTAGTGAGGAAGAAACTTTAAAAATTAAAGAGAGCCCTGGCCAGGTGGCTCTGTTGGTTGGAGCATCGTCCTGTGCTTCTGGTTGTCCCATCCGGGCACAGACCTAGATTGCAGTTATCCCTGACTGGGGCCTATGCAGGAGGCAACCAATCAATGTTTCTTTCTCACCTCCCCGTCGCTCCCCCTTCTTCTCTCTAAAAATCAACGGGAAAGTATCTTCAGTGAGGATTAACAACAAAAAAGTGGAAGTCTTTTTATTACCCAAAACAGATCCGAAAGTACAATTTAATATAAGTTAATTAGGTTATGTATACTAATAATCTATACTAGTAAAAGGGTGACATTCTAATTAGACCGGGAGACCTTCCGGATGTCCTTTTGGACAAAGCCATGGTGGTGGAGCCGAGGCAGAGGTGGTTAGGGGCGATCAGGCCAGGAGGGAAGGGCAGTTGGGGGCGAGCAGGCTGGCAGGGGGGGGCAGTTGGAGGCAAGAGGCCGGGGGGGGGGGCAGTTGAAGGTGAGCAGGCCAGTGGTAGGGGGCAGTTCGTTTAAACCAGCAGGACATTCCCTGAGGGGTCCCAGATTGGAGAAGGTGCAGGCCAGGCTGAGGGACCCTCCCCCAATACATGAATTTCATGCACTGGGCCATTAGTAACTACTATAATATAGTAAATGGAAAATAGTGACCATTAGTCTCAAGTTCATCTCATAAATTGATCACATTCCTCTCTCCTAAGTAGCTTAGTACAGGGAAAAACTTTAGGAAAGGCCACCATCATTGATATTATGACATTTCCTCCTCTGATGACCTTCTATAGCCTTGATAAAACCAGTGTAATGGCAAACTGAAGTTAATACATTTTCCTATTAAACTTAAAACCAGCCCTAGCCGGTTTGGCTCAGTGGATAGAGCATGGGCCTGCGGACTCAAGGTTCCCAGGTTTGATTCTGGTGAAAGGCACAGACCTCAGGGCGCATGCTGGAGGCAACCAATTGATGTGTCTCTCTCACATTGATGTTTCCCTCTATCTCTCCCCTCCCTTCTGCTCTCTAAAAATCAATGGAAAAATATCCTTGGGTGAGGATAAACAAATAAAATGAAATAAAAGAAAATAAACTTGAAACCAGTCATTTATCCAGAGCTAAAACCTTCAGAATTCCATGTGGTAGCTCTCAATGTATTCAGTGCAGTGTTCATGAGCATTCAGCAAAAGTTTTATGATCATTGCAATTCAATCAGGATCATCCCAACACAATTTGTAAGACTTTCAAAAGGTGATTCCAAAGTTCATCTGAATGAATAATGCGCAACCATCAATTATCCTCCTATATAATAAAGAGGGAATATGCAAATTGACCGGAGTGATGGTCAATTTGCACCCACAGCTGAGGCTAAGTTCCCATAACGAGCCTTAAGGAGCAATCAGCAGGGACCCGAGGCTGCGCACCCACCCACGTCCTGCATGGGGCTTGACAGGGGACCTCAGGCTGCTCCTCCCGCCCTGGCACCAGGCCGGGGGACCTCAGGCTGTGCCCCCTGCCCCGGCACCAGGCTGGGGATCACAGGCCACTCCCTACGCCCAGCAGGGCTTGATGGGGGACCTCAGGCCCCCTTGCCCTGGCACCCAGGGGACCTGAGGTTGCACCCCCTCACCTGGCAGGGCTTGACAGGGTGGGACTGGACAGGTCTGGATCTAGCCCAATGAAGGGGGGCCGTCCAGGTTTGGGTCTCGAGCGATTCTGAGGTGCACGTGGGTGGTTGAAGACTTGACTCTGGGTTCCATGGTGCACCCCAGACGCTGACAGGAGGAAGATTTTCATATACGTTTTACTAATTTTCTTTCATCTCTGACACTTCTATTACAGAGAAAGGGCAAATAGCAATATTAAAATATTTCCTCTAATCCCCTTTTAATGTGCACGAATTTTGTGCACTGGGCCACTAGTTTAAAAATAAAATGTTTTCTTTCTGAGGCTGGATGTGTTGTGTTACTGTTATATTGTTTTTATATAAAACAAAGATTATAATGTGGAAGTACTGGTTGAGTCACAGTGTATTTTTAAATTATAATTTCCACTCCAGATATACCCTCCCACTTTAAAAAAACAGGACAGAATATATGAAAACAAGGAGTTCAGAGAATGGACAAAAGGTAGCACAGGATAGTGGGCCCTTAGGGAACTAAAACAAACCAAATCACCTCTAGAACTGTGTATAGAATGTCCAGGACACAGAGCACAGTGGGGAACCCAAAAAGAGCCCAAAGGTCTAAGTTGAGAATGCCAGGAAGCCAAAGGTAGCTAGAATTCACAGGCAGAGAACTGCAGTGCAAGGGGCCATGCAAAGAGCTCCAGAATGCCGCAGTGGTCTCCCCTGAATCTTCATGTGACCAATGTAAGCATGTAAGGAAACTATCAGAGGCCAAGGAATGAATCATAGGAAAACTAAAGGAGAAACAACCTCTAGAGCTTACACAGGGCCAGGAATAGCTCCATCCTGGAAAAACCTCATAATACATGGGGCACGCAGTACTCAGACAGGCATTGATTGCTTCAGTAATAGGGAGAAAAATTAGCCCTTTCTAGAAAGGCTCAGTAAAGCAAGCCTCAAAAGAATCAAAGTCTTCCAACTAACTTATTTGGAACTAAGCTCAAAACTATATAAAGGAATGCAAAAATATTCAGTACTTAAGAAAACAAAATTAACAATGCAAGCCATCCAATCTAAAATCATCAGACACCTGGCCTGGTAGCCTAGTTGATTAGAGAATAGCCCGATATGCCAAGTTTTGGGGTTCCATTCCCAGTCAGGGCACATACAAGAATCAACCAATGAAGGCATGAATTAAGTGGAGGAACTATAAATTCATGTTTCTCTCCCTCTTCCTCTTTTTCTCTCTCTCTCTCTAAAATCAACTAAACAACAACAAAAGTTATAAAAAAATATCAACAGATGCCATAGCTGGCTTGGATTAGTGGATAGAGCATCAGCCTGTGGACTGGAGGGTCCTCAGTCAAGGGCACATGCTCGGGTTGCAGGCTCAATCCCCAGTAGGGGGCGTGCATGAGGCAGCCAGTCAATGATTCTCTCTCATCACTGATGTTTCTCTCTCTCTCCCTCTCTGAAATCAATAAAAATGCATTTATATATATCTCGAATCTAATAAGAGCAATATGCAAACTAACTGCCACTCTGAGACGCCTAAGCCACACCCACCAGCCAAGCCACGCCCACCAGCCTAGCAGAGCAGCTGTGTGCAAATTAACCCAGCCAAGATGGCAGCCGACAGCGACGGAGCTAAAGCAAATAAGAGGCTTCCGTTGCACCAGCGACAGAGTTGAAACTGCCTGCCTAGGCTGACCGGGTCTCTGCTCAAGGCAACAATGTTTCAATTATAGAAGCCACGGAGCTGAAGCAAACAGGAGGCGTCATTGCCTAACTAGGCCTCCACTCAAGGCAACAAAGGTTTAATTATAGAAGATAAATAAACCCCAGAAACCTGATTCCAGCCAGCCTCGCTGGGACCTTGGGTCAATGGCAGTTGTGGGCAGCCTGAAAATGGCCCTCAGCCCCTCATCCAGGCTGGCCAGGCACGCCAGCAGGTGGACATCCCCTGAGGGGTCTCACACTGCGAGAGGGCACAGGCGGGGCTGAGGGATTCCCCCCCCAGTGCACACATTTTTGTGCACCGGGCCCCTAGTGTGTATATATATGTATCATCAGGCAAGCAAAGCTGCAGGAAAAGGGCTCATAGTAAGCAGGGAGAAACAGCTAACAGAAACAGACCTAAAAATGATAGAAGTTAGAATGAGTAGATGAGGAAATTAAATCAGTTATTCTAGCCTTTAGTCCAAGATGACAGAGGAAGTATGAGCATGTTAAGGAGAGATTTGGAAGACGTATGACTTAATCAAATTTCTAAAGATGACAAATTCATAGAATGATATTAATAGATTAGACACAGGAAGTAGCAGTAAATGTAAACACCCACAGTAAATAACTGTTTACAATGAGGCAGAGAAAGAAGGCTGGGGCCAGGTGGGCAAGGACAGAGCTAAGGCACAACCTCGAGTGCCCTAATATTTGTAAATGAGATCGCCAAAAGGAGATGACAGAAATATTTGAAAAACAAATGGCCAAATTTTCCCCTAATTTGATGACAACTATAATCCCACAAATCCAAAAAGGTCAGAAAACCTCAGAAGCACAAGAAACATAAAAAAAAAAAAAAAACTCCACCAAAATACAAAGAGAAAATCTTAAAAGTAGCACCTCGCACGAAGAAACAAAGATAACAATGACAGGAGACTTATTAAACAATGTAAGCAATATGACAGCCAAACATTAAGTTCCAAAAGGAAACGCTTTTAGGACATGCCAGCATGGGCAGGCAACCTCTAAAAGGTAACTTACAAAGTTTCAACTCCTCCAGCACTCTGTGCTGCTGTCACAGGTAAATACTATTTGTTTTCTTGACAGAGCACATGCATCATGTCTCTCCCCTTCTCAAACCCTTCAGGGACGCCCTGCTGCACATCAGTTAACACCGTCAGCCACAGGCAAGCAAGGCTCTCCACAATGTGGAAGTCCCAGACTACTCTGCAGCACTGTCGCCTCAACCACTTAACTTCCTTCATGAGTTGGCCACTGCCTAGCACTTTCATTCTTTTATTTCTGCTGTCTCTCCTTTCACCTCCATCTATCAAAGCCCATCAATCACAGACTATATTCCCCAATGAGGTCTGAGTAGATCCACCCTTTATATTTAATTTCATCTCTAAGATCACCCCTTTCACCTCTGTGTTAGTAATGCTAAATATAATTTTTAAAACTCATTACTTGTGCTTGCCTGTCTTCCCCACTATAGTGATTTTCTAAAAGACAAAAATCAGCTCTAGCTGGTTTGGCTCAGTGGATAGATCATCAGCCTGTGAACTGAAGGGTCCCAGGTTCGATTCTAGTCAAAGGGCATGTGCCCAGGTTGCAGGCTCCATCCCCAGTTGGGGGGCGTGCAGGAGGTGGCCAATCTGATTCTCATCATTGATATTTCTATCTCTCTCCCCCTTCCTCTCTGAAATCAATAAAAATATATTTTTAAAAGGCAAAAATCATGTCTTATTCCTGTGAATTCCAGAGGGTCACAATAGCTTGCAACTAATAGGTTCTACATAGTGGTAAATTAGGTTATCAAGATGCTAGCAAGGACAGGAATAAACAAGTTAAACAAAAAAATTCCAATTTATTTAAAACATAAACACACACTCAATATTCTTAAAACCCGTCAAGAAACAACCAATTTAAAAATGGCCAAAGACCTTAAGCAGACACCTCAATAAAGAAGATATATAGACAGCAAATAAGTACATGAAAGGATGCTGCACGTCATCTGTCATGAAAGAAACACAATTAAAGCACTGAGAAGTCACAGATGCTTCTGTCCCGGTCCAGCTCAGTGAGCAGCCTCAGTGGGCCTTTGGCAAGGGCCTGCCTTGAGCATATGTCAAAATAGAAGAAGACCTGTAGGTTGAAGCTTAAAAGTAAGGAATAAAGCCCTGAAATATATTAAAGGTGCTGGCTGTGGACTCTGAAAATACTCCTATGAAAATCATCATCTTAAGATGTTGGGTGTAATGATCTTCATGATAAAATTTCTGTAAGTGGAACAGTGAGAGCCTGGCTCTCTCCCTGCAAGGCCAGCTGCCGGGGCCTCAAGTGGGTATTTCTCACTTACCTGCCTGGGAGACACAGAACTGGAGTGCTTTGCCTCAAGCAAGTGAAACAATTCCACTCCTGCAGGCTGTGCCCTCCCGCGTGCCAGAAGGATCAGCATGGCTGCTGTTGCTAACTGCTAACTAAGCTCTGTATATAAGTAATCCCCCCAAAGGAGACTCATTCAGAATTCTTTCAACTTTATCTTCAAAAGTAGCCAATTAGTTCAAGCGACAGTGAGTTTATGCCAGAAAATCTTGGGCAGTTAGTGAAATTGGGGTGTAACTAAAAATATTCAGAAACCACAGCTTAGGTGATCTGGGTATTATTCCTGTACTGGTTCGATTTATTGATTATAAATGGAAGGAAATTAACATGTATATGTTCTTTTGTAGGAAGAACAGGTGCCCAGACTCAAAAACATATTTGAGTGGAATTCTTAAGTCAATGTAAAAAAACACTACATACCTGAATTCACCTATCATTTTGGCCAAAATACTGAAAACTTACAACAGCAAATGCTGTGAAGACGTAGAGCTGCAGGAATTCTCATTCGCTGCTGGTGGGAATGCAAAATGCTACCTCCACTTTGGAAGACAATTTGGCAGTTTCTTAGAAAACTAAACATATTTTTATCATATGCTCCAACAATCACACTTGTTGGTACTTATCCAAAGGAACTGAAAACATGACTACACAATAACTTGAACACGGATATATATAACAGCTTTACTCATAATTATTAAAACCTGGAAACAACTCACATGTCCTTCAGTAAGTGAATGGAGTAACAGTGGTATAATCCATACAGTAACTGTTCAGTGCTTTTTTAAAAAAAAGCTGTCAAGCCATGAAAAGACATGGAGGGTATTTAAATGCATATTAATTACTAAGTGAAAGAAGCCCATCTACAAGGTTACATACTGCATGATTCCAACTACATGACATCATGAAAAAGGCAAAACTGTGCAAGCAGTGAAATGACCAGGAGTTGTGAGGGCTGAGCAGAGAGGGAGGGATGAACAGGCAGCACCTAGGATTTCCAGGGCAGTGAAACTGCTCTGATACTGTAAAGGTGGACACATGCCAGTACACACTTGTCCGAGCCCACAGAACGCACACCACCAAGAGTACAAGCCTAATGCAAACCGCGGACTCTGGATGGTGAGGACGCATCAGTGCAGGTGCACCAGCTGTTCTGACAGGTGGGGGATGCTGTGCATGAGTGAAAATCTCTGTATCTTCTATTCAATTTTGCTATGAACCTAAAACTGCTCGTAAAAAAAACACCTCAATATTGGGCCTGACCAGCATGACTCAGTGGTTGAGCATCAACCTATAAGAATCAGGAGGTCACGGTTCAATTCCCAGTCAGGGCACCTGCGGGGGTGCAGACTCCATGCCTAGTGGGAAGGCGTGCAGGAGGCAGCCTATGCATGATTCCCTCTCATCACTGATGTTTCTTTCCCTCTCCTTTCCTCTCTGAAATCAGTATCAATCTAAATAAATAAATAATGAAATAACTCAACAACTAATAATGAAATAACTCCAACTTATTTTTAAGTACACTACATTTTCAGTGTTAACCAAAACAAAATTTGCACAATTACTAGGAAAAATACTAATACAGAATACCATGTCATCTATGTGAAATACACACCATCAAAAGCAGCTGAATTCCACCACTGAAAATAAAACTAGCTGTTCTTCTAGTTGCAATATATACTGAGCAAGCACGTTTATAAAGCATTCTGTACACACATTTTTCCTTCTGATTCGAAAAGGCAATTATGATTTAAATGTAAACAGAACCCAGAAACTTCTAACCTTTCAGCATTTGATCTTTTAAACAACTCAAACATCTGTTAATCCTCAACGACTTTAAACACATTGCACTGGACAAGGAATGCAGGAGCAAAAAGATGACCCACGCCCCGACCTCCAGGAGTCACATGCTGGAAGAGCAGATGCCGGACACCCGCAAACGCTACCATCGAGATAACACGTGCTGTCCGAGCCCGGGGAGAAGGGGGTGGCGGGAAGTGAAGGGGGGCCGAGGAAAGACGGCATTTACACCAACGAGGACTGGAAACTGGAGAACCTGGGAAGGGCAGAGATGCACTCCAGGCTGAAAGACACGGGCAAAGAGGGACATCGACGTGCATCGTTCAGAAACTGGGCCCAGGCCTGGGGATGGCTCTGGAGCCGCTGGTGGGGCAGCCCTTGGTGGGGACCTCACTCCCACCGCGGAGCCCCGAGAACGTGCACGGTTTGGGCAGAAAGAAGCAATCCTTGGTTCCTTTCCAGTCCTCACGTGCCTGTTGCAAAAGTGCTGTTTAAAAACCTTTAAAAAAAACACACACACAGTTTCTGCGTTGCGAACTGGTGACCCTTTGGTGCTAGGCCACTGAAAAATGAGCAAAGCCACAGCACAGCTCGCCCCCAGGTCCCCCAGCACTGCCTGGGGCTCCTCGCCCCGGTTTAGACCCCAGAATCAGGGAACCCGCCCTGGCCTCGCCCTCCCCAGCCCCAACCCAAGCCAGTTCCCCAACGAGGGCTCCTGAGGTCTCCCGGCTCCGCAAGGTGACTTGCGAATAAAACAGGCATAGTTTATTATTATTTAAAAATGAAATCACTATTAAGGTCATTTTATTATACTTAACATATAATATAATGACAATTATAATGTAATTAAAATTATAATATTTTATTATACTTAAAGGACCCAGGTTCTTCCAAATACTTCTCCAACGATTAAGAACAACAAAACAGCTACCCAGTGTGAATGAATTTCACTGGCCCCGAGAGATTACTTCCTTCCTCCCCTGACCCCCCAAAACACGGACAACCGCGGGCAGAAGCACCGACTCCCAGCGGGGACGCCGGGGTGCTGCGTGCACCCCCCCACACACACCCCCGGTGCACCGGCAGCTCCTGCCCCGGCGGGACGCGCACGCCCCGAGGGTCCGGGAGAGGAGCGGGTACCTGTCTCCGCCCTCCGCGCCCGGACTCACCCGAGCCACGTCCAGAAGCCCGCGCAGCAGGCGCCGGGGCAGCCGCCGCTCACCCCGCCCTGAGGCGGCCCCCGGGGGAGGCCCGCCGCGCACCGGAGAGCGCCCAGCCCGGACACCGTGAGCCACGCCCACGGCCAGCGCACTCGCAAGGGCCGCTCGCCGCCATGTGCCGCCGCGGTTATATAACCCGCCCCGGCGCGCGCCGCAACCGACAACGGAACCCTCGGCCCGGCCCGCGAGCCGGTCGCGGCCGCTCATTGGGCGGGTGGATGCCAGGCCTCGGCCCGGCACGCGGAGGCCGGCGAGGCGGGAGGAGCCGGGCGCCGCACGGGCCCAGGCCGCGCAGACCCGCCTCCGCCGCGCGAGCCCACGGCCTCCCTCCCCGCCCTGCCTACCTGGGGGCGGGTGGCCCCGCCGCCGCGGCCGCGGGTCCGGGGGGGGCGGCGCGAGGCGAGACGCGAACTCCTCCCGCGCGGGCCGTCACAGCATCTCCCGGGAGACACGGTCGCCACCGGCGGGAGCGCACGCCTCCGCGGCGCGGGCCTCCGAGCGCCTCGGGGCGCACGCCGAGCTGCCGGCCCCGCGCGGGCCGCCGAGTGCTCAGCGACCGGAACGCCGACGCGGCTCGGGGTCCTCCCCGACGCGACCCTGCAGCCTCCGCTCCGTCAGCGCCCGCCCGGCCCTGCGCATTACCCCGGGCAGGCGGCCCGAGTCCCACACGCCTGCGAGGGGAGGGGCGGGGCGGAGATCGCGGCGCGGGGCCCGCAGTTCTCGCGAGGATTCCGGCCTCGCGCGCCCGCACCGCGGGAAGTTTTAAACTCCGCGTGAAAGCCGGTGGGGGCAGACACGGAAGGGAAGCGAACGGAATCCGCAGGGTCGGGAAAGGCCGTCTTCTACGTAAACCGGGCTCTCCCCGCCTTCAACGCGCTGAGGAGGAAGAAGGACTACGATTCCCACAATGCCTTGCGCGCTAAGACGCTGGGGCGGCTGGACTCGTGGGCCCGGTGCGGAGTCGGGAGTGGTAGTCTTCCTCTGAGGTCCCGCGGGGTGACGCATGTGGCGGGAGGGTCGCTGCCTTATCTCGGCCACGCTGGCTGGCTGACCAGAGATAACCTTTGCCCTCCTGGCAACTCCATTTGCCCTCGGTGTTTTCCGTTTTTTTCCGCTCCTACTTTTGGTGCTAAAAGTGAGCACCAGTCTAATGGAGGAGTGCTATATATGTGTATATGTGTGTATGTACATATATACATACTAGAGCCAGGCGCACAAAATTTATGCACAGGTAGGGTCCCTAGGCCTGGCCCGCAATGAGGGCCGATCTGTGGGGCAACCAGTGGGGCAATTGAGGGCCCTCCACTGGCACCTGCCTTGGCCTGCCTGGGGCCTGTCGGCTAGGGGAAGCTCCTACGTTGAGCATCTGCCCCCTGGTGATCAGTGCCCCCTGGTGATCAGTGCGTGTCATAGCCCGTCAGTCATTCTGCTATTTGGTCGATTTGCATATTAGATTTTATTATATACACTAGGGGCCCGGTGCATAAAAATTTGTGCACTGGGGGGGTGGGGGGTTGGGAAGGTCCCTCAGCCCGGCCTGTGCCCTCTTGCAGTCTGGGACCCCTCGGGGGGGGGATGTCCACCTGCAGGCGTGCCTGGCCAGCCTGGGTAAGGGGCTGAGAGCCATTTTCAGCCTGCCCACAGCCCCTTCAGGGTTTGTGCACTGGGGGGTGGGAGGGCTGGTGAGTGCAAGCGTGGACGTTTCCCACTGGAGGGCCCACGATCGCACACGCCTGGTGGGCCCACACCGCTGAGGGGACACACCTGGCGCAGAGCTGGGTGGCGAGCCAGGGGCGGACGCTGGTGCAGGATCCCTCGGTGGGGCCCTGCTGCTGAGCAAACACACCCGGGGTGGAGCCGGGCAGCGGACTGGCTTCGGATGCTCCACACTGTGCAGCAGATGCTCTTGCACGCCCTGCTGAAGCCCCTGGGGCAGAGCCAGGCAGCAGACCCAGGACGGCTACTCCTGCATGCCCCGCAGAGGCCCCTGTGCTCCCGCATGCTCCACGGAGGCCCCCAGGGGGCGGAGACAGGCAGTGGACCTGGGACGGGTGCTCCTGGATGCCCCAGGAGACCCCAGGCCGGACCCCCTCCCCCCCCACTGAGCTGACACACCTGGCACAGCTGTGCCGGCCGAGGAGGCTCCCAATGCAGAGCCGCCCTGCCAGCCTCCATCTTGGCTGGGTTAATTTGCAGACAGTCGCTCTGATTGACTGGTGGGCGTGGCTGAGGTGTCCCGAAGAAACGGTCAATTTCAATATTATACTTTTATTAGTTTAGATAATTGAAACTCTGTTGCTTTAAGTTGAGGCCTAGGCAGGTAACAAAACCTCCTGTTTGTTTTGGCTCTGTGGCTTCTATAATTGAAACATTGTTATCATGCCCAGAGGCTCAGCCAGCCTAGGCAGGCAGTTGCAACAGAAGCCTTTGGTTTGCTCTAGCTCCATAGCTGCTGGCCTCCATCTTGGCTGGGTTAATTTGCATACAGCCGCTCTGATTGGCTGGTAAGCTTAGCTTAGGTTCTCAGGTGATGGTCAATTTGCATATAACTCTTTTATTATATTAGACTAGGGGCCTGGTGCACAAAAATTTGTGCACTCGGGAGGTCCCTCAGCCTGACCTGTGCCCTCTCACAGTCTGGGACCCCTCTGGGGATGTCCACCTGCTGGTATGCCTGGTCAGCCCAGGTGAGGGGCTGATAGCTGTTTGCAGGCTGGCCAAGCCCCCCAGTGTGGAGCCTCACCCCATTGGGGTGTGGCCAGCCTGGGTGCGGGCCTGAGCGCCATTTTCAGGCTGCCCACAATCCCTTCAGGTTTTGGGTCTCTACTGGCGTACCTGGCCAGCCTGTGTGAGGGGCTGATGGCTGTTTGCAGGCTGGCCAAGCCCCCCAGTGGGGTCCCTCACCCCATTGGGGTGTGGCCAGTGTGGGTGACGAGCTGAGTGGTGTTTTCAGACTTTCAGGCTGCCCACAGCTCCCATTGACCCAATGTCCCAGCAAGGCTGGCTGGAAGCAGGTTTTTGGGGTTTGTTTATCTTGTATAATTGATACACTGTTCCTTTAAGCCAAGGCCTAGACAGTTAACAAAACTCCTCTCTGCTTCACCTTGTGGCTTCTATAATTGAGACACTATTGCCCTTAGAAGTCAGGCCTGGCCTGCTGTTTGCTTCAGCTCCCGAGGCTTCTATGATTAAGACATTGTTGCAAATATGTTATTGCCTGGAGCTGGGAGAAATGCAGCCGGGCTTGCAAACACTTTTACTCCTGCTACAAAGGAAACTGCCTGTTTACTCAGCTCCGTGAGTGCTGGCCTCCATGTTGGCTGGGCTAATTTGCATACAGTCGCTCTGATTGGCTGGTGGGGCGTGGCTTAGGCATCCCGAATGGATGGTCAATTTGCATATTACGCTTTTATTAGATTAGATCCGAATGTGTGTTCTTGACTGCAAGTGCTCGTAAACCCTAAATTTTCGCCAAAAATTTACCCTATGCCCTAGCCAGTTTGGCTCAGTGGATAGAGTGCCAGCCTTCGGACTGAAGGGTTCCAGGTTTAATTCAGGTCAAGGGCACATGCCCAGGTGTGGGCTGGGTCCCCAGTAGGGGGCGTGCAGGAGGCAGCCGATCCATGATTCTCATCATTGATGTTTCCCTCCCTCTCCCTTCCCCTCTGAAATCAATAGAAATATATGTTCAAAAAAATTTTTTTTTACCCTAAATCAGGGTTATCTTTTGGGTTACCCTTGAGTTTCATTACGGAGTTGTTGTTTTAATTATTGTTTGTTGTTAGTATCCTTGAAACCAGTAGTTTCAGCACCAAACAAATTTCAAAAAATAGATGTGGAATCTGTAGTAAAAGGATTATAACGTGAAGATTCCAGCAGTCCAATGTTGTACTTTTTAATTGAAAAAGCTTATCCTTAGTGTTTGGAGGGAGATAGAAGAGGATACAGGGGAGATAAAAGGTGATGGAGGGAGATTTGACTTGGACGGTGACCACACAGTGCAATACACCATGATGTATTATAGAATTATACTCATGAAACCTAGATAATTTTATTAACCAATGTCACCCCAATAAATGCAATAAAGAAAAAAATGTTTATCCAGCTCTAACTGGTTTGGCTCAGTGAATGGGGCATTGGCCTGCAGACTAAAGGGTCTCGGGTTCAATTCCTGTCAAAGGGCACATGCCTGGGTTGCAGGCTCGATCCCCAGTAGGGGGCGTGCAGGAGGCAGCCAATCAATGATTCTCTCTCATCATTGATATTTCTATTTCTCTCTCCCTCTCTCTTCCTCTCTGAAATAAAACATTTTTTTCAAAAACTAAAATAAGGCTGCCTTTTAGAAATGTAATTTCTTTTTTTCTATGCTTTTGTTTATTGGCAGCAATCTCTAAACGTATCGTATTTTTTCAAAAGGTACTGGACTAAGTTGTAGCAGAGAAGGAGGTGAAAGAAGTTTGGGGTGTTTGCCGTGATTCTAAGTGGACCTCTTCAACAGAGACCACCCCTCCATCAAATGTGCTGACTTATGTCCTTGCCTTGCTCCCCATTCCGCACTTCCTTTCCCTGGCACCATTGTGTGCTCCATCCGTGAGCACAGTGCTTCTTGTCGGTCCAAAGACTCTCAACTCAAGTATGTTGCTAGTGAGCTGTGTGACATTAGAAAAATTAAGTGACCTCTCTGGGCTAAAGTTATCAGATCAGTAGTACAAGAGTGACTAGATTAGAGGATCTACTGATTCATTAGACAGGTTTTGTTAACTTTGCTCTAAGGGTCCTGCCAATTGTAAAATGCAAAAATCTGTCTCATCATATTTAATATCCACATTCATCGACTTTCTAAATGATCTTTCAGATGTTACTTTTTTTTGATCTTCCAGATTTTAATCATTCCTTTCAACATTACCAATGGGTCGGTTTCTGTATGATTGTCTACAATGTGGATGAACCCTACCTCTCCTATCTAATTTCCCTACATAGTTCCTGGAAATGGTTTCTTCCTTCTCCTCCAAACATGTTTTTGCCTTCCGGTGTCTCCCCGCATCCTCTCCCCAATCTAACTCTTCATATGCTCCAGGATCCAGCTCAAGCCCCTTTTCTCTCCCACATTCTCCCTTCAACATCAGCTCACATTCATCACTAAGAACTCGCACTGAAAATATGCTGTTATTTTTATGTCTGTGTCCCTTTTTGCCTCTGACTCCCTCCATCCCCCTCCCCCTCTTCCCCATCTAGCAGCTACATGAGACTACAGGCTGTATCTTATGCTTCTTAGAATGCTTCCCTCATAACTGCTAGTTTTTCACTCTAACTGCTATGGAAACTGACTTTCCACCTGGAAGCGCTCATTCAACCCTCTTTTCCCTTCTCAGTCATTTAAGCAGATGCCAAATTATTTTCATTAACTTTAAGAGATGCTAATAATGTGAAGTGAAAAAACACATCTGGGCTCGATGGCAAAGGAGTTTGGGGAAGAGCTGACTAAATAAAGTTAAACATCTCTTTTCTGTCCTCCTTCGCGGCCTTGAACGCCTGGCATTTCCCAGCCCCTTGCCCATGGTGCGAGCCCATTTAGGCCTGCGCAGCCTCTTGCCTCAGGGCTGTTCCACAGAACGATCTTTGGTAAACATGGCTTTGGAGCTTTCCTTTTCCGGAGCGATACTGTGTCATAAAAATAGTATGGTCTTTTGGAGCCACACAAACCTGGGCTTCCATTTTTTTCATGACGTTCCAGCAACATGACTTTTATCAAATCACTTCCCTCCCTGTGCCTGTTTTCTCGCTGAAAAAACAAAAGGATGCTACTCCTCCCTTCCCTTGTAGAGCTGTTGCAAAGATTAAAGGGATGTGCCCGGCTCAGGCCTTCCTTCCCTTTCTACCTGTATGATTGTTGGGTTTTGGTAAAAGGCCCAGAAAATGATCATGACTAGTGTGGACCCTCGCGCTTCTATGGGGATTGTTTATTCTAGAGGCAACATTTCAATACCAACCCCGCATCCTGGTGGTGAGGGTAGCCGTCTGGTTTCAGAAAACTTAGAGCCTCATTGAAGGGTTTCAATTAGATCTCCTTTGTTTTGCAGAGTAATTGGGAAGAGGAAGACGGGATATTTTAGCAATGCCTCTGTCCTAATGGCTACATTTTCGTCATTGCTGTGTAGGTAACTGGTTATGGCAAGCTGTGCCCCAACCTTGAATGTCTCCAGTTGGCAGTAGCTTGTTCCCTACTACATTTCCAATGATGGCACAGTGGCCAGGATGTAAATAAGGGCTGAAATCATTGTTTATCGAATGAGTATATATATATTGATTTTATCACTCAAATAAAAATGTGCAATATTAGATTAAAAGGGACCCTAGAGATAGTCCAGGCCAAACACCTCACTTTATAGATGGAGAAACAGCTTGTCAAATGATTTGCCAAAAATACTGTGGGATGGATTTTATTTGTTTTTATTAAAATAAAAATAAATATTAGCCCAGCTAATGTGGCTCAGTGGTTGAGCATCAACCTATGAATCAGGTCATGGTTCCATTCCCAGACAGGGGAGAGCAGGGCACATGCCCAGATTTCGGGCTCGATCCCTAGTTGGGGGTGTGCAGGAGGCAGCTAGCTGATCAATGGTTCTCTCTCATCATTGATGTTTCTATCTCACCCTCTCTCAGCAAACTCTCTCTAAAAATCAATGGAAAAAAATATCTTTGGGTAAGGATTAACCAAAATAATAATAAAAAACAACATACATACATTAAATCAAACCTATAGGTTTTTTTAAGTAATACAAATATTTTTGTCATCAAATTGTAGTTTTTTTGTGCTTGAAAATTGTTTTCCTATGAATGGTACCCCCAAAAGCCATAGATTTTCTTCTTTCTCTGAAGGTAATATGTGTCTTAAACATGGTACCGCAATTAATCTCTCCTTAAAAATTACTTTCCTTACTACCTGTTTCTTTCTTTTACATCTTCCTCTTCCAAAGTTACTTTTTAAAGTTTAAAATTTTCTAGTTATTGATTTTTTTGAGATAGAAGAAGAGAGAAAGAAACATTGATTTGTTGCTCCACCTATTCATGTATTCATTGGTTGCTTTTAAAAATTATTTTAATATATTTTATTGATCTTTTACAGAGAAGGAAGGAGAGGGATAGAGAGTTAGAAACATCGATGAGAGAGAAACATCGGTCAGCTGCCTCTTGCACACTCCCCACTGGGGATGTGCCCGCAACCAAGGTACATGCCCTTGACCGGAATCGAACCTGGGACCCTTGAGTCTGCAAGCCGACGCTCTATCCACTGAGCCACACCAGTCAGGGCGGTTGCTTTTTTTTTTTTTTTTTTTAATTGATTTCAGAGAGGAAGAGAGAGGGAGAGAGAGAGATAAAAACATCAATGATGAGAGAGAACCATTGATCGGCTGCCTCCTGCACACCCCCTACTGGGGATCGAGCCTGCTACCCGGGCATGCGCCCTTGACTGGGGTTGAACCCAGGCCCTGTCACAGCACAGGCTGACACTCTGTCCACTGAGCCATACCGGCTAGGGTCATTGGTTGCTTCTTGTATGTGCTCTGGCCAAAGATCAAACCAGCAACCTTGGCACATCCGAACTATGCTCCAACCCACTGAGCTACCCAGCCAGGGCACCAAAGTCACCTTAGAAATCTGAATATTTTTAACTAAAACTATCCTGGTTATGATTTCACTATTGCTTAACCCCCAAAACACCATTAATATGATGGACCTTGAAATTCTGCATTTTTAAATTTTGAAGCTTTAGTTCCTCAGGACGCATGCTTGCCTTAAAGCATTGTTAAGCTGATTCCAGAGCAGCAGTTACATATTTCTTTTCAAAACTGGAGTTGTAAGTATATTGCTCTCTCCCCTGCCTGACGCTCTCTGCCTCCAAGGAAACCAGGTAAGAAAAGCTGACTCTGCAGAGGTGGAGAGAGAGAGAAATGGAAACAGTTAAATCTGATATTCCAGGGAGGTAATAGGTCGCTCATGGCAACAATGTTTTGTGTCTAGTTTGTTGGGTGGGTTCTCAGCCTTATTTTTTCTTGGGAATATATTTTAATCGCATAACGTCTGCATGGCCTGAATTAACTGTGACGTTTGCATGATGCTTTAAGTTTTTGAAGCATTTCAAAGTATTAGTCAAACATGGTTAAAATGATAAATGGGATTTTTCCTTTTTTGCTTTTTCTGATCTTAACTTTTTTCTTTGGTCTCCGGGATGGATTTGAATAAACTTCAGGTAGATTCATCGGATTTGTTAGAGAAAAGCGGGGGTGATGTGGCATTAATTTTTTACCAAGAAATGCCTGAAAATTGAAGCAAGGTGTTACGTAGGATGCCCGCAGTGGGATGTCCAGGATGAAATTCAGCATACCCTAGAGCATTCCTCTGAAAATAAGTTTAAATGCAGGTCTTTAGGGTTTAGACGTGCATTATTTGTTAGCAGGCCACGTAATTACTGTTTAGTGAAGAAAATAACACAGAACTTTAATTAAACCAAAATTACATCCTTGATATTCTAATAATTCTCAGGTAGAGAGTCCTTTTCAGTATAGTTTGCTTTGCCTTCATTCCCTATTAATTTATTTGTTCATTCATTAAATATTTATTAAGTGGTTTTAATTAGCTATTCATTATTCAAGGCGTTGGGGATACAAAGCTTGATAAGACCAATATCTGTGTCCCTCAGCAATGGAATCAAAACACCATGGTTACAGCCCTGGCCGGTTTGGCTCAGTGGATAGAGTGCAGGCCTGTGGTCTGAAGGGTCCCTGGTTTGATTCCAGACAGGGCACATGCCCGGGTTGTGGGCTCGATCCCCAGTGGGGAGCCTGCAGGAGACAGCCGATTGATAATTCTCTCTCATCATTGATGTTTCTATCTCTCTCTCCCTCTCTCTCCCTCCCTGAAATCCATAAACATACATTTTTTAAAAAATCATAGTTACATTAAAATTACTTTTTTGTTTGAGATATATATATTTCTTTAAAATCAAAGAAAGCTACAACTCTTTCTGAAATATCTTACTGGTAATTACAATAACACTCAGTGTCCCAGCTAGTCATAGAATATTCTAGTTTCACATTCTGGTTTGGATCAAGACATTTATTTACCACAACTGGTTGGGTCACAGACTCCATTCCCACCCGTTGGACAAAAGGCATTTTTAAAGGAGGCCGGTCGCTTTGTGTCTGGAGTGGTTTTGAATGAAAGCTCTACAATCTCTCAGGTTTCTTTGTTCTTATGATTCTACATGCTCTTATTTTAAAGGGTCTAATTTTAAAGTTAGGTAACTACCTTTCATTATCTTTGTCACCGGTTATGGGCATGAACGTTGAATACACTC
>PVJC01017357.1:9938-32619 GCA_004026665.1 Murina feae | reverse complement strand
GGGGGCTCACTCAGCGGGAATGATGTGCTAGACTTTGCTGAGGTCAGCAGACGTTTCATGGGACAGAACGGACCCACACTCAGCTGTGAATGCCACCGACCACGACCTCCCGCGTCCGCGCAGCACCATCCCCGCGGCGGCACGGGCTGGACACCGACTGAACGCGGGGCGTCCCTGAACACGTCCGCAAAAGAAACCCCCTGCCATGAAGGCCAGCTTTCCCGGAGGGGCAGCTGTGGGTCCCTGCGACCACAGTAAAGGGAGACTGTTGTCGTTTCTGGAGGGACACTGCCACAGTGAGACACTCTCATGCTAGCACTGGCTCTGAACCGAAAAACGACCACCACCGGACTCCCGCCACCGCCTCGCCCTGGAGGACGGCAGCACCCGGACCTCATTGTCGTAACCTCGCCCACCCAGACTATGTCATCACCAGCTGCTCTGCCTGCTCCCTTCAGTGATGCTCCATCGCCATCCCCTCCCTCCCCACATACCTTCACCGAGGGCCTCCTGTCCAGCTCAGATGCACCGAGCCCCTGGACCCTCCCCTGGGTTCCCTGACCCGGCCCCGCATATTCCCTCGTCTGCTGGGCACAGCTGCACGCTCCAGCCCGCGACCTGATCCGCTTCCTGCCCCTGAGCTCGCCATTCCGTCCCGGGCCTGCGTGTCTGCCCAGGACGCCTTCCCCAGCTTCGCCAACTTTAACTCTATGAGGCCTTAAGGGGCCAGGACTCACTGCTCCGAAGCCTTCCTTGCCCAAGCCCCGTCCCCACCCCTGCCCCTCACACCACCTAGGTGCCCTGCTCTGAGCTTCTGGAAAGGCCTGTGCACACTGACACGACTGTCCTTCACATGTTCTACCCCGTGTTCTGTTCTGTGTCCGTGTCCTCAATGGTGCCTTGACGTGCTGAAGGCAAGGCTGGGCCCTACTCATTCCTGTGGCCCCGATGCCACCTGGGTGCCGCGACCCGTAAGCGTGCAGGGATTCTGTTAAATGACTCAGCACATGAGCAAAGCTGGCGGGGAGCGGAACCAGAGTGTCCCAACCCGGCACTTTAGATCGAACCCGACGTTAGGGACACTGACTCGCTCAACTCCTGCAAACCACACTTCTCTCTGTCACTACGGCTCCTGGGAAGCTGGCAGCCGACGACATTGTTGACAACAGCAACAGCCTCCTCGAACAGGAAGTCCCACGAGGGCGGCCTGGCCTGGCCACCTTCCTTCCCTAACGCACTAGGTTCTAGAAGACTGTCCGACGATGATACGTGTCTCATAACCTGGCAAAACCCCGAAGAGGCAGCCAGCAGCCAGCAGCGTAGGGGCCTTAAACAAAACAAACCCACAACACAGCCACCTCAGCATCACAGTGAAAGTCTTCAAGTAGAAAAGTGCTCGCTTGGGTGCTGCTTTAGCGGGAAATGGCCCCCAAATGGAGAGAAACGAAGGCTGAGAAGCCTCCACGGTGACCTCTGGGCTCCTGTCCAGCTCTCGTCTGGCTTCCATGTCCCCTCTCACGCTGGGACGGGCTGGCTTTCCTCCCAGGGCCCGCAGGACACGCCCGAGGGTGCACCTCCGGGCTGTGCCCGTAGGAAGCCTCACCACCCGGCACCCAGCAGGTCCAGGCCGGGGAGCGTCCATGCCACAGACAGGGTGCACTCCTCCCTCACGGGGCCTCAGGCTGGTACGCACATCCCCACAGCAGACCGGAAACTGGACGGGCCCTGATGAGCACGAAAGCTACAATGCAGAGTTGATGCTGAAGTTACCAAATTTTCTAAATTTACCTATTACCCAATTTAACTATAGCAAACATTTGCACAATGAAAAGCAATGTCCCCTCTTCACCAAGGGCGGCATGCCCTGTCTCACAGTTCTCCTCCTCCCTGCCTCCTCCCCCGGGGGTCAGCTTTTGTGTGCAGGATGCATTTAGGCGTGGGGCGGCCTCAGGCATAACTGCGCGGAATGCCAGCCTTCTTCAGTGATGCGCAGTCCTGCACAGCCCACAGGTGTCCCCTGGATGCCCACTGGGCCCCCAGGAGAAGCCAAGCTTGTCCAGGGAGGGCTGAAGGGAGAACCTCGCCCTGGGGAGAAGCTACTTGGATAAGAACCAAGGGGAGAACATCTGCGCCTGCAGGGTCCAATGCCTGGCAGAGGGTTGGTTTGCTTGTGGCTCCAGAGACGGAAGGAGGAGGGTGTGAAAAAGTAAAATAAACACCAAAGACAAGGTGTGCTTGCAGCTAAATGAAAACCATCCAAGGAGCATGCCTGGCAGGCAAGCCTAGGAAACAAAATGCCAGAAAACGTCTCTGTTGTTTCTGAAAATGCCAATCGTTTCTAACCTTGATAAGCCGGCAGCATGGGAGGGTCCAGGCCAGATCGGGAGGGTCAAGGCCAGATAGGGAGGGTCAAGGCCGGATCGCTGACAGAGGTCACAACCCTGCTTCCCTTCACATCTTTGCCTGAACAATCACCAGACAGGCTGATAGGTTTATAAAGGCCCGACGACAACCTAAAAGATTAAGGCTGATCTGCTCTCTTAATACAAGTGAAAGGGAATCACCATCCAGATGTGAGGAGTGGCCTTGAGCTACGCGAGCCCTGGGAGCTCCGGCCATGGAAGGCCGAGGACCAGCTGCAGAACCGTGAGGCACGAACTGTCGTGTGTGCAGGACACATACACTGCCACGCACACACCTGTCACACACACACGCTAAAAACCATCACCATCCAGGAAAACAGTGACTAGGGACGTCAGCTCGGCTATAACTTGGAGAGTAACGAGGGGAAGTGGGGCAGGGAAACGTGGGCACCAGCATTAGGGAAGGACCAGGCTGGGAGGGGCCTGGATGGAAAAGCAGTGAGAATCAAGGCTCCTTACCTCCTCTCCGGCCTGGATGTCTCGGACGGCGCGTAGCAGGAGGTGGGGCCCGTTGAACACAATCGAACAGTTGGGGTCACAGCTGTGATTGAGCAAAGACACACTGGATGGAAGAAGAAGAAAGAAGGGGAGGCCATCACAGCTCAGCAGAGTCCAAACACCTACATGCATTGAATACAATGGGCAGAGGCACTGCACTTGGGGTCGGGGCGCAGGTGAGGCTCAGCACCCAGGAGGGAGCCTTGGGGACACTCACAGCAAGGCCACTAGCCTCTGCCTCGGAACTGAAATCTCCCCCGGATGGAGGCTAAGTGGGGAAGTTTGGTCATAAACACATTTTCTGAGTCCTCTTTGGGGGTGGGTGGGGTGGGGAGGAAGTGGTTGTCTCATTAGATACCAGGCAATGAGACAACTCGATAGAAAGACGGAAAAGACAGACATGCAAGCACATCCTCCCCGAGACAGATAATGGGACGCAGCAGTGTCCCTGTGGCCAGCACAGCTGACCTTCCCACGGGACCTCATCTGTTCAGCCCTGGGAGGAGCGGCCACCTCTGCTGGGGCGTCCAAGCTACCATGAGTAATAGGAGTCCTTCCTCTTCAGCAGATGCTGCAGTTATCTTGCTAAATGGATCTGGCGCAGTCTGGACCTGGCCAGTGATTTCATCTCCTTGCAGGTGGCATTTTTTACCACCTGGGAAAGGGACTGGATTGAAGCTGTCTCCATATCTGACAACACTAAGAACACCTGCACATGAGCCTCTACATGTAGAAAGCACTTTCTGAGCAACTGAGCGTGTTTATCAATTTTAATCACGTGATCATTCTTATGTGGGGCACTCACAGGTAAAGAAACGACACTTCCCCAAGGACACACAGCTAGTAAGTGGGACTGGACTTGAGCCAGGCGCCTGACCTCAGAGCACCTGGCTGCACCCCTCTGCTCTCCAAGGCCAGCGCCAATGGCCTGTGGTCTGACACTTATGAGATGTAAGAGAAGAGGTGCGATTCTCAGGTTCACAATCCTTTATAATAAGAGAAGGATATATTAATTAGCCCAGATATGCTAGTTACGACCAGTACGCAAATTGAACGTTACTCAAACACACAAGATAGCCACCCCATGTGGCCACAAGATGGCCAGCAGGGGAGAGCAGCTGGGGGCAACCAGGCCTGCAGGGGAGGGCAGTTGGGATCGATCGGGCTAGCAGGGGAACAGTTAGGCGTCAATCAGGTTGATGGGAAAGCGGTTAGGGGGTGATCAGGCTGCCAGGCAGAAGTGGTTAGGGGCAATCAGGCAGGCAGGCAGGCGAGCGGTTGGCAACCAGCAGTCCTGGATTGTGACAGGGATGTCCAACTGTCCATGTAGGCCTGATCCCTGAAAGGTTCCAGATTGGAGAGGGTGCAGGCTAGGCTGAGGGACACCTCCCTCCACTCCCCACCCCCAGTGCACAAATTTCGTGCACCAGACCTCTCGTTAATTATAAAGTGACTAGGTTTGTATTTGGACCCTCATGGCATGAAACTAGGAGGACGGAGAGCGTGTGGGGGACAAAGGCCACTTCAGTGACTGCCAGCGTCCAGCCTCCTGGAGCACTGAGCTCGAGTGAGCTGAGCCAAAGGACAGAATGAACCTGTGGTGCAGCTGGGGGCCTGGTGAAATGACCCAGTGCTTCGGCCACGGGGCTGGGGAGCGGGATCAGGGCGCGCGAGAGGACTAACCAACCTCATCCTCACGGGGTATTGGCACCCACAGCCCCACCTTCTAACCCAAGTTCCCAGGAAAGGAATTCAGGTGTGCGGGCTGCCTCTTTGCTAACACCACGGAGACTGTCAACCTTTTGTCACCCACGGCACACATAAACCGATCACTAAAATTCTGCGGTGCACCAAAAAAATGTATTTTTTGCCAATCTGATAAAAAAAAAAAATAGGTATAATTTTGATTCAGCCACACTAGACGGCTATGGTTGTGTAAGCTGTTGTCATTTTTTTAATTTGAGAATCGAAGGGAAAAGAGGTCAGTGCCCCTGACTAAATAGTCAAGTATTGCATGTTTGAAAAATCCTTGAGGCACACAGTTGAAAATCACTGCCACAGCATATACTGTGTGGTTAGAAAGCTGTTTTCTTTAAACTTAACATTTTCCATTTTCTTGTAAATTACCATCAGGTTTTAAGCCTGGCTCTCCAACCAGTTGCTGCAATAGCCTTTCTACTCCCCCCCCCCCAAAAAGGCTGGGGGCCAGGGGGGTTAAAGTTGCTTCTCCCGGGAATGAAATGCCATACCTGGGGTACAGGCCGACGCCGACTTCCTGCATCTCCGCGTTGCAGATGGTGAAAGAATTGCAGATCAACTGCAGAAACAAGGGGGACAGTCGGGTTAGCAGAGTCACCCAAAAACCTCGCAGGCAAGAGAACAAACTTCTCAAAATAAAATGCGGGGCCTTTGAGTGGCAGGTTTGGAAAGGTCCAAGCCAAACCTGGATGCTCTTTCCTCTGCAAAAGGACACACCTGAGACGCACATATCGGTGGTAAGTACAGACCTACCAACATCCTGCAAAAAGTCAGGCTTCAGCCAGCACCGGGCCTGGGGACTTCAGTGTGCCCTCTACCGTCAAGTTAAATATGTTTTCTTAAGTTGATTTCAGAGGCCATGACCAGGCATGGCGCAGCCGGTGGTTCCTGGGGGTCAACATCAGAAGCTGATGCCCTGGACAAGGTCGAACCGCACAAGGTCGAACCGCCCAGGGCCGCAGCTTCTGGCGCCCACAGCGACAGCAGCCCTGAAATCAGAACATGAGCTGCTGCACCGGGTCTTCCTTGCATTTGCCAAAGGAAATTACTTAGGAAGGTTGTGTACAAATTTTAAAAAATTACAGGAGACTCAAAGGCACAGGAGCTTTGAGAGCTGGGAGGAAGGCCCAGGTCCTGTTAAATTCGAAAAGGCCGATGTGCCAGTGAGACTGAGCCTGCCCCACTGAACTTCGGGGCGCGGTTAGGGCTGGAGGCAGGTTCCTGTGAAAGGACGCAAAGTCTAAGAAAGTGCGAGTCCTCGGAGACTCTCCCTCTGCTCTGAAGAGCTTTTTTATGAAATCCAGCACAATCTACACAATTTGGCATTTTTCCTCCAAAAGTCTGACAAAGCTGCAGTTTCTAATCGGGAACTAAACTGGTGTACATACACATATTTTAAACACACCCTGGTTAAACTGCTTTAAAGGCATCTGTTTCGCATTAAGTTGAAACAGTGTACTGCCTATACTTTTTTTTATGTATAAAATGGATGGTAAAAATATAGAACAAAAAAAATCCTGTGTTTTCTTTTTGAAACTTTAAACGTTTAAAAATGGGTATGATCTTTGGGGGGGGATGGGATATGAATACTTTGTGGGGTTTTTTTGTGTGTTTTTTTGTTAATCCTCACCTGAGGACATTTTTTCCATTGATTTTTAGTGAAACCGGCCAGGGCTAATATGTATTTTAAAAGTGTAATCAGGCATTTAACTGAAGGAACCCACCAATGAAAAACCAGATCAAAGAGATCTAATTTGCAAACTCTCAAATCAAATGAAAATTGAATTTTCTTTCTGAACTGTGAAAGCAAACTCAAGATTTTTACAAAATAGGCTTATTCTGATGGAATTTTGTTTTTTCAGGGTTACCATGTTAACTTAGCTGTCTCTTCCTCCAGGAACTTCACCTGATGTCCAGACATAGCTGACTTAAAAAAAAAATTATCTTTCTCGTTGAAAGTATTACAGATGCCCCTCCCCCCCATTGGCCCTCCCCCGCCTCCTGCCCCCTTCCCAGGCCCTCACCTTTTAGAGCATGTATCACACTGGACCATTATCCACCCGTTTCCTGGACACCATACACAACTAGACTGTATGTCTAGCATTTCACTGACCACTATTCCTGGGTTTCCCGCAGTGCCTGGCACATGAAGTGACCAGCACACATTTGTTCTGATAGATAGATGGTTGCATGGGTGTGACCCTCAATATACCCGGGGGGGGGGGTCATTATCCTGAACAGGATGAGGACAGAAACAGAACACAGGCACTGTGAGGGGAAAGGGACGCAGTTCTGTGACACGAGAAGGAGAAGTTCATCTTCCATCTCTTTTGTCTTGGGCATCAAGTCTCTGCATGTCCCTGCTCATAACACTGCTCATCCTTTCTCTCCATTCTAGTTCAACTTTTTCACCTTCTTTCCCATCAGTTCAGTGGGTGTGATGACAAGTTTATCCACCGGAAGAACACAAGGACTAGTTGGATTCTCTGCTTAAAATTCCCAGACCCTCACACACTGGGCACAAAATAAACATTTGCACATGAATAAATGAAGGAATGAATGATAGCCCCCATGTTTCTCCCCTTTCCTTCTATTTCTCTTGCATCTTCCCCCTTTTATTCCTCACTTTCTTTCCCTATTTTTATTACCAACTTGCCTCATTTCAGGCAACCACTGGGGGTCTTGGAACCTATTGTCTCTAACAGAAGTCCTCAAACTTTTTAAACAGGAGGCCAGTTCACTGTCCCTCAGACTGTTGGAGGGCCGGACTATAGTTTAAAAAAAAAACACAAAAAAACTATGAACAAATTCCTATGCACACTGCATACATCTTATTTTAAGCAGGACAGGCAGTGGCGGCAAAAACACCCGGCATGTGGCCCGCGGGCCATAGTTTGAGGATGCCTGGTCTATAATAATAAAAGCGTAATACGCCAAATTGACCAGACAGCCGAATGACCTTCCGGACGTCATTCTGGACTAAGCTGCAGCAGCAGGGGCCAAGGTAGAGGCGGTTAGGGGTGATCAGGCAGGCAGGAAAGCAGTGAGGAGCAATCAGGCAGGCAGGCGAGTGGTTAGGGGCAATCAGGCAGGCAGGGGAGTAGTTAGGGGCAATCAGGCAGGCAGGCAAAGTGGTTAGGGGTGATCAGGCAGGCAGGCAAGTGATTGGGGTGATCAGGCAGGTGAGTGGTTAGGGGTGATCAGGCCGGCAGGCATGTGGTTAGGGGTGATCATGCAGGCAGGCGAGTAGTTAGGTGCAATCAGGCAGGCAGGCAGGCGGGTGAGAGGTTAGGAGCCAGCAGTCCCAGATTGCCAGAGGAATATCCCATAGGAATCAGGCCTAAACTAGCAGTCGGACATCCCCGAGGGGTCCCGGACTGTGAGAGAGTGCAGGCCAGGCTGAGAGACCCCTCCTACCCACCCCCATTCACTAATTTCATGCACTGGGCCTCTACTATTTAAATAAAAAAGCAATTCTTTCTAAAAAGTAAGCTTGAATGTTACCTTTAAAATATTTCCCCTGCCAGGATATTAAAAAATCATGTTTACTCTTCCTAATTTTTCCTTTGAGATCATCAAAAGCCTTTTAACTCTGCAGCCTCTATAGATGATAAAAACCTAGAAGGCTAGTACAAGGCCATTGAGCCTCCGTATTTTGCGAAAACTACTCGAGTGAAATTTAAAACATTCTATGAACAAATTCTTTCGTCATTTGGTTCAGATTCGAGGTCCAGGAGCTGAGGCTTGTGTTCTCAAGTTAAAATTCTCCTGTAATAATTAATACCAACACTCAAGGGGAGTATTTCAGAGACTTTTTCTTATATTCGTGTTTAAATTTCACATGCTCCTCAAATGTTCTGAACCGGAAGTCTTTCGTTGCAGCAGTAGATAAACAGGAAGATCACCTCCCCACCATGACCTTGAATGGCAAAGCTAAGCAGCCCTCAGAACGCTTACAGCCTGTTCAGAACAGGGTGAGTGGACACCCACAGAACACCGTCCCCTCCGGCCCCTCCCCCCGTCACTGGCGTTTACAAAGGACCTGCTCTGTGAGCACATAGCTTTAGCTGGCTTCTAGCCTACCTCAAAGATTGCTTTGCATTTCCATTATGTGTGTGCGCGCACGTGTGTGCGTACATATATTTTCTTTAAATCATAAAGAAGATAACTCAGTTTCTGAACATAAACAAAGACCACCTGCATCTCCCAAAACTTTTCTACTTAAAGCCTAAGTAGAGGAACCGTCCTGGGCACAGAACCTTGGACACGTAGCTTATGAACTAGAGGAACTGAAGGTCCATTTTCAAAAGGGAACATGTTGCGTTCAGGCTCATTAAGCTCTGTGGGTAGAAGGAAAGGATGTAGGGAAGGTTGGCAGGTATGAAAACCAAAAGGGAAGGTTTTCATGCAAAACTGGAGGCCCGATGCACAAAATTCGTGCAAGAGTAGGCCTTTGCAGCTGCGGCGGCTGCCTGGATCCCAGGGCTGCAGCCCTGGTTTTGCCTGGAAGGACATCTGGTCTAGTCAGCATCTTATGCTTTTATTATTATAGATTATTATAGATAACTGCCCCTCCCCTGACTCCCAGAACGCATCACTCTCTAACCTGACGAGCCCAGTGTACGATAAGCATTTCAGTCAGGGTCTGTTACTCTTCTCTCCTGGAGGTTGACACTGCATTCAACACAGAATCATTTCCCCAGCCTCTTCTCATAAACCTTAAGAGATTCCAAATTTTACCTCCTGGTCTCTCCAGTGTGCATAGCACATACTCATCCACCTTCTATGACTCAAGTTGGGCCTTCCCTAACCCCCGCCCTCCTCTGCGCACTCACTTACCGTCTTTGCTGACCCTAAGAAAGACAAAGGTTTGGCAATTTCCAACCCAAAGAACAATGGGAGGATGGGAGCTCAGGACTGAAGAGGCAGCATTTCCCAAATGACAACCCACCAATCCCAGGATTCGCACCAGTGTTTCTAGAAGGATCATAGCAGCGAGGGTGCCTATGGCATCGTTTCAATTTTTAAGAAATCAATAGATAAAGCAATTCCTTTAACATGTTTTCCTTCTACCAGGAGTAGCAGGAGAGCCTCCGCGGGCATGTGAGCGGGCTCAGGAGGTGGGCAGCCGACGGAGCTCCCCGCCCAGACCCCGGGGTCTGACGTACACTTCCCAGTGTGGCTCAGTCAGATGCTATTTCTCTTGCAAACTGAATGGGCCACTGGTTAAAGGCAGTAAGCAAGGGTGGGAACACAGGTTAAGGAGGAATATAAAAGTAATAATTCTCTGACTCAAGATGCTCCATGTAACGACTTTTATCTGGTTCAAATTCTTGCCGCACACCTCAAAATGTCTCTGATAATTAAAAAATGCTAGAAAGTGAACACACGATGGGTATGCAGTCTTATTTTTAGCAGATGGCATGAAACTGTGAAAGTCTCCACTGTATGATTTGGATGTGCTTGCACCTCGCCACTGAGAATCAAAAGGCGGAAATCACGACATCTGGGCTGGCCTGTTGCTTAGAGAGTAACTGATAAGAATGATAAACAACAGCTCACAAGAGCCGTCGCTCTCTGAGGCCCAAGCCAGAATATTCATTTACAAATAACGCTTTAATTGAAATCAAACTAAACCGTGTACACAACTTGCTAAATGGGAAAATTTAAAACCTCTCTTTATCTTATACGACTGTCATTTAAGATTTTGCAAATGTCCTTTATGATACAAACTAAGTAAAAAGCGAAGTATTCTTCCCTAAGAAGACTTCTTTACTGTCCCATTAACAACATACTGGGGAACGCGTCCTCGAGACCCTGGCGCACCCCTCCCCGACCACTGCCCCGAATGTCCGTTTCCAGAGTGGCACGGAGCCTGTCCTATTTCACGCTGTGGTCACAAACAGGGCACACTGTTCATGCAGAATGCTCAACCATGACCTGCCAAAGCTCAGTCTACAGCAGGGCCAACTTCCTAAGTGAGGGGAGGGGCATCATAAAAACGTGCTTCTGGTTTTATATCCTCCCCAAGGTCAAACGACCGAATGTCAGCAGAGGAGGAGTCACAGAACGAAGCCCGATGTGGTAACCTGCTTGTGTTCTAAAAGCCACCCACATGTCCATTTCTCTAAGGGCTCTGCCCACCGCTGAGTCTATATCTCACACGGTCTTCCTTGATAATAGGAAGCAAAACAGGAGCGAGAGCGGCAAATCCGCCCCCTGTTCTCTCCCTGAGGGCACGGCCTGGCATGTTACCTCCTGACAAGTCACCTATGGAAAGAGCACTTGCTGCCGGTGCCTGTCCAAGGGGCCCGTTGTTGCTTTCCTCCCACACCTCGAGGCTCAGAGCCCCTGGAATAGTCCCAAATCACTCCTCACAGGATCTCGTCTAGGTCTCCATAGCTCTGCCGTACGTCTTTAATTTCATCTAGCCTTGCTCCTATTCAAACAGTTTATCATCGCGAGGAACTGCACCCCACGGGTCACACGGGTCAGGCTTGACTCTCCAGAAGTGTTCTCGCAGGTGGTCATCCAGGTTCATCATTCCTGCCGCGGTCCTATCACGTCGGCTCCCAGTTCCAGCCTCAGTTCCCAAAGGGACTTTGCTGGCTGGTGTGTCTCTCTCGCGGAGGCTGAACGGGACACAGCAGAGCATGGCTCCAGTCCTCTCTGCTTTTCCACGGAGCTAATGGAGCAAAGAAAACTCTGGGGAGATGTTCCCGGTGAAAGAGAAACCAACCGCTTCATGTGATCCTCAAAGGAGAGAGAAATTCCAGCGCAAGCTGAGGTCAGGGCCACTATGTGGACATGCAGGGCACACTCGCTGCAGGGGACATTCTGGCCGGCTAGGGCCTGCTTGTCACTGGTCACACCTGACATCTCCGGGAGAGAGACCCACCGCCTGCCTGTCACCTGCTAGCAGGCAGGTGTGCGTGGCATCACACACTGCATGGCTCTGCGCCTGGACGCTGCCCGATGGCCCACAGCAGGAGCCAGGAAGAAAGAGCACCAGTCGGACTAGTTACAGCTCTGCCGACAGCCCACGGGCGCCAGGAAAGTGGGCTCTGGAGTTGGACAGCCCCTCTTGTGACCCTGCAGTGTGCGTTCCTTTATTTTCAGAAATACGGAAGTAAAGGAGAAGAAACCCTGGCTCCATTCCTCGCCTTCTCCCCCTCCCCCGCCTCCCGCCCTTTCTCAGAGATGCTCACATTAGCCTTCCCGCGCCTCCAGCCACTCCATGGCAGCCGCCGCACGAAGCAGACTGCGGGGTTTCCATGCAGGGACCCCGCCTGATCATCTGTCCTCTCTTCTGCTGCCGGTTTAAACTACTCACCGCCATGATACATCAAGAGCTCCTCTTCCGCCTCTGTCCCGACCAGCTTCCCTTCCCGAGTTGGAGACTAAAACTCCAGTTTTACAGGGACTCGAAGGGGAGGCCCCCCGCCTGGTTCCGAGCTCACTGGACGTGAAGAGAGGAGGGACTCTGTAAAAGCGATTCAGTGTCTCTTCTCTTCTGCAAGGGGCCCTGCTGCACGTAAACACCGACACTCTCCTTGGCGAGCTAGTGGGACCTGAGGAAGACAGCGATGCAGGAGCCACAGGCCTGGCGGGGGAGAGAGGCTGGTGGCTGAGTCGGGCCGGTCCCACCATAATCTGAACCCCCCAGTGGGGTTCCAGGCGCCTGCCCTCTCCCGCTGTCTGCCTCTGCGGCCCCTGCTCATGCCCTCAAGTCTCCGCAGGGGCCAGGCCCTGCCCCGAATGCCCCTCCTTTGCCACCGCCTGCAGGGCCCTGGTCCAGGGGGGGCCAGCTCTGTGGGGGCCCTGCTCTCTCCCAGCTGGCCAGGGAGACTCCGGCTGGCGCCCTGGGATGCTGTCGCATACCCTCCCATGCTCAGGCATTCTGTACATTAGTTCCAAAAGGGTAGAAATTCTACTTTATTCTTCCTCCCGCCCTGGCTCCGATGGGCCTGACACACTGACTGTGCTCAAAACTGTCCGCTGAAGGAACAACTAGGGACTGAGTATGTTTAATATCAGGGACTTTGCCTGCCTTCGTGACTTCCACATCGAATTGTTAATAAAGGCTACTGTCATTATGCAGCAAAAAATAAAATAAATAAATAAAATAAAATAAAAGCTCTCGTAATGGTCTTCTCTCTCGCACTTTTCCCTGTCCCCTCTCCATTCCTCCTACAGCCGACTCTCATTCAGTGCCCCACACAGACCAGGCTCCGAGCAAGACAAGGCATGAGGTGAGACCCGCCCTCAGTGAGCGGGAGCAGCAGGCGAGGGGGCGTCAGCCGCTACACCCCGCACGCGAACCCAACTGTGGCCCGAGGGTCCAGCTCTGCGGCAGCCGGTCAGGGCAGCCCGGTGGGGGGATGCCAGTGGGGTACCTGGAGCCTGGAACCCCAAGTTTAACTCACACTTCTCATTCCTTATGTGACATCGTGGGAAAATGCCCACCTCATCATAGATCCTAAAAATGCGCGTCCTTAGGCTGAAGAAAACCGGCACAGACCTAACACCTGTACGCCCCACTTTGCCTTCCAAGGGCTGAAAGTGGTGACATCACAAAACTGAACACAGTGAGAAGGAACAGACTCAGGGTTTGGCCACGGCATGTGGAACAAAACACCCGCCACATTTCTTCCTCGGGGCGCGGGGGCCAGGCTGCTGGGAGCCCACCTGCCCGCAGAGCTCTCCCCGCCCCGTGCTGGGCCGCACCACAAACTCACTGTCTCCCGAAGAGCCGAGCCCACCCTGACCCCAAAGGTCCTGCAAGGGCCTCCATGTCTAAGTAGCCCGTTCTGAAGTTTCTCTCCGCGCTCTCACCAGGGGCTGGCAGTCCCGTGGGGCCTTTTCAGGGCGAGGACAGGAAGGCTGGAGAAATCAACACTTGATTCCTTGACCACATGTTCCCCTGCCCCCCCCCCCTTTCTCCTACCTCCCACCACACACAATGGCATTTGGTTTGTCAAAATAACCAAGAACGCTTGGTCCCGAAGGAATGAAACCCAGGACAGATTGGGGGACGGGTGGTAGAGTGCCAAGTGAAAGGCAAGGTCAGGAACACAGCAATGTGCTCCAGGCCTTCAGAAACAGAGTCGTCCATTCATTTACTGAGGGTCCATTACAAGCATGTCAAACTCACGGCCCGCAGGCCGCATGCCTTGTTTATTGGCCCATGTTGGCCTTTGAGTTTGACATGCTTGGTCCACTATATACCAGGCACAGTGCTAGCACTAGGAAGGAAGGAAGGAGGGAAAACGAACTCTTATCATTTTGCCTAGTGATCTAAGCGAGAAGAAAGTAAAAAAAAGTCACGTGTCTCTTTAATTCTGACAAATGTTAGCCAAAGATGATTTTCCTGACTATCAGCCGTATTTCTCTAAGTCGCTATCAGGATCCAGGCTGCAAGAGTGTGCGCCGCGCTCTCATCTGTCAGGTCAGCTGAGAGACAGACAAGTCTGTGGCTGCTCCACGCCCTAGGGTGCGCTGCCCATCCACCCAGACTCTCATCAACCACAGGGAGGACGGCTGGGGATGACTGCGGACCGGCTGGGAGGCGCAGGCGCCTTTGGTTTCCCACTCTCCCGTCTCACTGCAGGCACCCAGCATCACCAAATCGGTGCTACCAGGAGCGGGTGTCCTCTCCCAGTGCAGGCTGGGAAGATTGATCTGCTACAGGAAAGCAAGTGGTTAAAGAAGGGAGAAAAATGAAACCCTGTTGCTTTGTCTTGTGAATGGCACAGTATTTGCAGGCGCTCAAACAGGGCCCCATCTGAGACAGCATTGAAAAGAACCTCTGGCACAGCCAGCTGGCTCAGTGGTTAGCATCGACCTATGAACCAGGAGGTCACGGTTCGATTCCTGGTCAGGGCACATGCCTGGGTTGTGGGCTCCATCCCCCGTGGGGGCCCATGCAGGGGGCAACCAATCAATTATTCTCTCTCATCATTGATGTTTCTCTCTCCCTCTCCCTTCTTCCCTAAAATCAATAAAAAAATATTTTTTAAAAAAGGAACCCACCTCCCACACAAGCCCTCCTCCCATCTCCTCCCAAATGCACACGACTGTTTTCTCTTGTTTCGTGTCTTCCTTCTGTTCCCACTTGACCCCATTTACAAACACCAGGGAATCAGAATTCTTGTGAGTGAAATGTACCACGTGAGGCACGCGCCTCCATTTCTAAACCACAAGCCGTTAGTTTTGATTCAGAAGAAATAAAGAGCTAGGACTGCCTAGAAAGCTGGAAACCATCAGAACCGTGACTGTTCAACGAGAACAGAGGGCGAGGTCTGGGAATGGGAGCAGAATCACCGCATCACCACAGTGCACCAAGGGTAAGGACACCCGGCCAAGAGTGAGGTGCCCCGCGAGCTGAGGTGCCACTAAGAAAAGCCATTAACGAACGAACGAGGTCAGGCTACCAGTGTTAAAACACATTTCCTTTTCAGACGTAAAGCTGAGAAGGGCGCACCTTGAAGTTACTGAAATACGTCACTAGGGATCCCTCGGGCTCCTGGAAGGTCATAAACAGCCATCTCCAGAAACCGTATCCGAGCTCAGGACACCGTCACCACAGCCACCCGGGCCCGAAGCTGGGACGGCCTGTCTCCTCCCGGATGCTGGCGGGCACCACCTGTGTTCTTCGTTCTCATGGAGCTCTGCTCAGCTGTCGTCGGCGCAGACGATCATAAGTCACTCAGAACCTAAGTGCAACCCGACTGAGGGAGAAGTGCACCGCTGTGCTGAGGTAGTGGCCTTGCCACACGTGGCGTCCTGTGGGGTGGCGTGGAGCACACGGGTGTCCCCAGCATCTCTTTTCAGAGCTGTGCTGAGCAGTGCAATCACTCCCCTTGGAGTGGGATTTAAGTTACTTTGAAGCCCACGTTCACAGTGTTTCCTCCCAACGACCACCCGGCCTCCCCGAATAGCCCAGCGAAAGCCCTGCTGGGAGCAGTCAGGGTGGGAAAGCTGCGGGCGGAATTCATGTCCTTTGGTATGAGCCTGACAGTCGTGCAGATAGGTACCCAGTGGTCTGGGAGGTCAGCTGCATATTTTCCACTGAGAGCACTGGCCTTCAAGGCTACTGAACTTACGAAGAAACTACAGAAAGGTATTAAAAACACACACAGAAACCGCACGGGAATGAAAGAAAACCTGGGGTCACAATGTTTCTGCGTCACCCTTACAACCTGCAATGCCGGCGGGGGCGATCTGCACCCCAGCCCAGTACTCGGTGGCCAGGAGCCCTCTGCACGCCTTGTCGTGCCAACACCTGACAGTGAACTAGGCACTCAACGGCCATTTATCGTAATGCCTGTGTACTCTCCTGATTGAGGACATTTTCCTACTGATTTTCAGAGAGAGTAGAAGGGAGGGGAGAGACAGAGAGAGAAACGATGTGACAGACACATCGATAGGATGCATCCTGCATGTGCCCTCGCCTGGGCTGGGGATCGAGCCTGCAAGCGAGGTACGAGCCCTTGACCGGAATCGAACCCGGGACCCTTTAGTCCACAGGCCGACACGCTACCCGCTGAGCCAAACTGGCTAGGACCAGATAGCTTTTTAAAACTATTTTTCATGACTATAAATAAGTCCTAACAATTAAAAGTCAGATATGCCGCCTGTGGTCTGGCCATTAAACTCCCTCCTTTGCGGTGTTCTTTATAATGATCACTCTCAAGGCCTCCACGCACAGGAGGCATCAGAGGCTCCTAATTTGTGAAACTCAACAGGCACCCTACTGCTCGCTATCACAGTCAAGTCTTCCTTTCTGTGGGTTACACACAGGTTTAATTAGTTTATTTGTAATAAAAAGTAAAATTCCAAATGATTCTCTTCGCCTCCAGCCTTATGTTGCTCATCCTCTGTCCTCATTCCCTCCAACATCTAAATGCAAAGCAGAACATACATACTCGCTGAAAGGATGAGGTTTTGAATATCACAGCAGCATGGATTTGCACATGCGAGGTTTCAACTTTAAATTTAGGCACAAAGAAAAGCATAACCGTTCAAATAAGAATGAATCTGCTGTTTCTGAAAAAAAAAAAAAATGACGGAATGTTATCAATATCAGTTAAAGAAATGGTGGTTTCAAAGATAATGACAGAGAACCACGCCTAAGTGAAGATTATTACTGTGAAGCCTCATTGAAGGGGAAAACTAAACCAAAGCTTTGTCAGTGAGAGATATATCTAAACACTGGCATACAGGGTCACCCTGGGAAATGCAGCCAAAATGAACTAGAAGGAAACAGGCATAAAAAGAAGAGGATTGAGGGAACGATGAGTTGGTAACAAAAACGTTACAAAGCCCCACAGGAAAGAGAAGTCTGAGAGTTACTGAGTGTCAGCACGTACTGGGGTTGCTGTAAAGGAAAACGAAAGATGGAAAAGAACAGAAAAAAGACATTGCTGATTTAGACGGTTTTCTGGTGATAACTCAGCCCACTGAGTCAGAAAGACCATCTTCAGAAGCCAATGAGTGAAGAGGCAGCTGGCAGGTGAGCGGGGAGAGCATGGGTAACAGGTACCATTGGCATCACTGTCCTAACCAACCAGCCTGAGAAGATTGGGACACCAGCTCCCAGATGCCCTGTCGCTGATCAATGAAAGGTGCCCCTCTTTCACCCCTGCAAGCTGACATGCACTAACATTCCTACAGCATAGTGTAGACAGACCAGCTCACTAGGCTACAGGCAGATACAGCCCGGGACATACACCCCAGGACAGCTGCACACATGCCTCCTAGACAATGAGCCTGAACCTCCAAAGGCCCTCAGTGCACAGAGTGTGTCCCCACAAAAGCCTTCCAATGTCTTCCCCCTGGACTCGCATACCTACGGGCCACATCAAAGTGAAGGCGAGCTCCTCCAGCTTCTGGAAGGCTCTGCGTTCCTAGCAGAAGGCAGCGAGCAGCTGCAGCAGGTAGCAATTAGAGGCTGCGCGGAGGCCCTGAGGACCTGAAACAACGGACCCTGGTAGGCATGTCATCACGAAATCCCCAAACATCTCAGAAAGTGATAAAATACACACCTTCGGGCAAAGTGTTGTTATTTCCTCAAAGAGGTTTTCAGGACAGTTAGACATCTTCCACCACCGCATAAACGGTCATCAGTGCATCAGGGAAAAGGAACGACCAAAACGAGCCTTTCCTTTCTTCTCCCATGACGAAACTGACCACATAGGGAGGCCAGCCCGCACAGTGACATAGTGGACTCCAGCTACACAAAGACCCTAAGTTAACCAAAGCATTTCTCAGGAAGTGACTCTCAGGAGAGAAGGTGAGGAAAGCAAATCTCAAAAAAAAGTAGCTTACAAGTAGGTTTCAGTTTTTAAAGATGAACAGCAGCAACGACAAAACCACTGCACTCACTTTGCAGGGTACGTTCACTGGTTAGTTTTCACGTGTTCTTCACGGCGCTGCCTACCACCAAGGAAGCCTGGAGCTCAACACCGAGATGAAAACGTATTTAAGAATTGTCCTTACTAAAGCGCAACAGAGCTTCAGATTTCCAACTGTGATTTTTCTTGAAATAAACCAAGGATTTTTTCTTTACCTCTTTTTGAACACAATAATCCTCTGTATCCTGAAGAATTAAAAACAAAATCGCTAACAGATGCAATATTTTGAGTGAAAAGAAACTAACACGTAGTACTTTTACATATTAACTCACTGATGTAATCAAATCACAGGTAAGTCGTCGATATCCTAATCGATCAACACTGCAATTAGAAAAAGTATATTCACTCTTAGTCTTTACATAATTTGCTCCAGGATAAATGTTTGTAGTGGTCAAATGTTGCTCACCTTTCCCAGAGAAGTGTTTTGTTTTGTGTTTTTTTTTTTTTACAAAGAGGAAGGGAGAGGGATAGAGAGTTAGAACATCGATGAGAGAGAAACATTGATCAGCTACTTCCTGCACACCTCCTACTAGGGATGTGCCCACAACCAAAGTACATGCCCTTGACCGGAATCGAACCTGGGACCCTCGAGTCCAAAGGCCGACGCTCTATCCACTGAGCCAAACTGGTTAGGGTCCAGAGAAGTGTTTTAAAGATGCTAGCCAAACTGCAGTTGGCAACACCTTTACTAAGTTGCTTTCTTTGTGGCAATAATAAATCAAGGAAGAGTATCAGGATGAGACAGATACAGGAATCCATGTTGAACCCCAGCAAAAGGTAAGCTGAGGCAAGTGGCAGGTCATTCCAAATTCCATTAGCAATCAGGCCACATCTCCATCACCTCTCACATTCTCCCCCTTTCCCCATTTCCACCACTGTCACCTGTGATAGCCCTTCAGGATCTCACTTGAGACGTTCCAAGGTAAGTTCTCCTGTTACCCTCCCCCAACTTTTTCCAACCAACCCTTTAAACTTCCACAGGAGAAAGATGAGATCTACCAGTCGTTGCTAAAGACACAATTCTTTCCCTTTATACTCGAGTGTCCAACTCACCCCTCCTTCCAGTGCACCGAGCAGGCACTGTACGTTTCAGTTGCTCTGGCTTCTGTCGTTCTTGGGTCATGCCCGGGATTCATGTGGTTTCTATTCGCCACATATTACATGGCTTTACTCATGTGGAATGTACAGAACAGGGACAGCGACAGCGACAGGAAGTGGATTGGTGGCCACTTGGGGCTGGGAGGCGCTTTTCTTCCTTAGAGCACTTGCATTGTTTCCTTCGCCATGTGTCTCCTCTTTGCCCTTTTCTACCTCCGTCGTCCCCCTTGGACTCACGGTTTTGTATTTTTGTCCATGGTGCTTCCTCTTCAAAAGTACTTTGATCACTATGCATGTCGCTCACCATTTTATTCATTCTTCAAGATCTGGCTGTCACGCCACCTCCTTCAAAAAGCCGTTCCATTAATCTTATTTCCAGCACTCAGGCCTCCATCATAACGCCTCTCCCCACCCTCTCCTTGGAATTGCAGCTAACGATGTGAACACCAGACTCCACCATGAGACTAACTGCCGACATCATCGAGTCGCATCTCTTCAGCTCTCCGTGGCTCTTCCTTGTTTATAGGTCATTTCTTTTTCAAAAGAGCGTAAGTTCCTGGAGGCCGTGATCCACAGCCCCCTTTAAAACCACTTCAAGTGAGAAATTAAACATAAACATTCTTCATGTAAATGTATCGCACACCATCATATTCATCATGTATGTCAAGGTTCCATTTTCCTTCCGCCCACTGAATACACAGAGACCACCTGCGCCTTCGAGGATTAGGCGAAAGCACAGCACACCGTGTGCTCCGCCATCTCCCTCCCTCTCCGTCTGCCAGCGGTGAGCGCTACCTTAATTCTGTGTTTCTTATTCCCTTGTTTTTGTACTAGTCTGATCCCATATGCGTGTATTCCTAAACAGCATATTGTTTAGTCTTGTGTGCTTTTGGCTTCTTATAAATGGAATCAAACTATTTACTATTTTGCAAATTGCTCGTGTTTATTTTTGTTTTCTGGCTCGACATTCTGTTCCTCGGAGTCACATATGTTGATGCATGTAGCTCCGCTGCACTCATTTCCACCACCTGAGAGAACCTCTTGCAGAGGAGCCCCACGAGGCAGAGGAGAATGTGTCCATACAACATCGCAAACAACTGCGAATGACCCCAGTCTTCATTGTCATGCTAGGCTCTGTGCTTGCATCTACTAATGTACCTGACACATAGTAGGCCCTCCATCAGTAGTTTTAAAATAAGTAAATGAACAAGGAAAAACTGTAACTGACCCACTGCGGCCCCTCCCCTGAGCCCAGCGCACACACAGATGCTCAGCAAACATCTGAGATGTTTATCTGCGAACCCATTCAGCCCCCAAGGCCAGCAGCAGACAGACACTCAGATAAACTGGCAGCTCAGGTCATCTGAGCTGAGACAAGTGAGAGAACAAATGGGAAACTGATGTGGGGCCACAGCTAGGCAGATGGAGTGTTCTTTTTGATGGTATTTACTCTGCCTGCTTACTTCTGAGACCCTCCAAACCAAGGTGGTAGCCATACTCTTCTCCGTATCCCTCCCCCCATTCACTTCTCCTTCTCCTCTATCTTTTCTTTACTGCTCCCCCTCTTCCAGATATGAGTCTGCTTTGGTAGGCCTGGAAGGCTTCACAGATGGTGGTAAGAACTGACATTCTGATTCCCTTCTCTGCCTCCCCATCACCAGCTCAGCCAATGATAACAACATTCTGCTGAGCGATGCTTTGCATCTCACTGTGTCGCCACCTGAACACTGCGCGTCCACTCTAAGGCAGCATAGATGACTGCTTGTTGCCTTTTTAGCATAGTTTATGTCAGCTCTTCGGCAGAACCAGCCCCTGGAAAACTGATCACCATCCTGGCACGCCATTCATCTCTTTCTCATTTTACTGAAACAGAAAGGAGTCCTCAAGATGCAGGGGAAGATAAATTACCCCAAACCAAATGAGAGTGTGTTTACCACAGGGCTACCCAATTACTTTCAAAGGAGCTGGTGTAGAAATAATGAAAGAGAACAAAATTCAAAGGTAAAGAAAGGACTGTCAACTACAGACAAGTTTTTCCATGAAATTGAGTATTATTCACAAAAGTTTGTCTCCCTTTGACTTAACCTCATTGTTCTAGCATGGTCATAATTTAGACCAAACTATTTATACCCCTCAAAAAAAGAGGGGGCGGAGAAGAAGGAAGGAAAGAGGAAGGGAGGTAAGGAGGAAGGGAAGTAGGACAGATAGAAGGAAGAAGGGGAGGAAGGAAAGAAGCCATTATTCTGACACAATAGACATGATATACAAATAAAGCCTACATATCACCCTTTTGTTCATTTCTGTTTCCATAATTAAATCTTCCCCCTCTCCCTTTCCCATTGCTCCACTAGACTCACTCCCTCTCCTACATTTCTCTTGGTAAATATTTTTGGAAGGGATCCAAATTGATGCAATGGCGAAACAACCGGTTGCTATGATGCTCACTGACCACCAGGGGGCAGATGCTCAATGCAGGAGCTGCCCCTGATGGTCAGTGCACTCCCACAGGAGGAGCGCCGCTCAGCCAGAAGCCAGGCTCACAGCTGACGAGCACAGTGGTGGTGGTGGGAGCCTCTCCCACTCTGTGGCAGCACTGAGGATGTCTGCCTGCCAGCTGAAGCCGTCAGTTAGACATCCCCCAAAGGCTCCTGGATTGTGAGAAGGTGCAGGCTGGGCTGAGGGACTCACCTCCCATGTGCACAAATTTTGTGCACTGGGCCTCTAGTCTATATATAAAAACTTAACATGCAAAGTGTCCTCTTGGGAGTCCAACCAGGAGGCAGCGCGGAATGAAGGAAGGCCCTGGCTGGCAGCTGGAAGGCCCCGATCAGCCCTGTTTGCTGGCCAGGCCTAGGGACCCTATTCATGCACAAATTTCATGCACTGGGCCTCTAGTCTGAAAATAATTGAAGATAATCACAAAACAGGGTTCACTGCCTCCTGAGTTGCTCAGGCACTACAACAATGATGCTTCTCTCATTACCCTCTCCACAGAGCTGTACAGGCTCATTCTACTGATGACACCACCGAGTCAACCCTCATCTAGGAACATACTTTCAACCAGACCATTTTCTTAAGTTTCCCACTTTCCCCACATTTGCTGGCTAAGAGGAGCTATCTGGGTTGTAACTTCAATTTTAAGGGAAATGAGCCTTTAGACAATGCAGTTTATATTGCCAGCATTTTGGACCTAAATTTCCTTCCCATCCTCTCACTGGACAGTATCATCTTGCATAAGACACAAAATTAGACACACGGCTGTAGGCAGGCGTTCAAGATGGCAAAGGAAGGACAAGCAGCCATGTCTCTAATGAGCTCCCACACTGGACCCTCAAACACAGGCACCATCCTTCTCTCCTACCTGTATTTCTGGAAGAGTTTATGTCCGTAATGGAAAATTTCAATGCTACCATATAATTCCAGTGCCCCCCCTCCAGCTCTAAACTGTGCCCCGGATGTTAGGAGGCACGGCCCACTGCAGGGTTTTCA
>PVJC01017356.1:0-32603 GCA_004026665.1 Murina feae | reverse complement strand
CTTCCCGGTGCCCTCCAACCCTGCCGCCTCTTTCCCACTCACTGGTCCTGGGTCCTGCGCTGTCCCGCCCTACAGCCGCTCTGTGCACTCGGGAGGTCCCTCAGCCCGGCCTGTGCCCTCTCACAGTCTGGGAGCCCTCGGGGGATGCCCACCTGCTGGCGTGCCTGACCAGCCTGGGTGAGGGGCTTTAAGGCTGCCCACAGTTCCCATTGCCCAACGTCCCAGCAAGGCTGGCTGGATGCAGGTTTCTGGAGTTTATCTCCTATATTTGTTGCTGTTCCTTTAAGGGCTGGGGTTATCTCCTATAATTGATACACTGTTCCTTTAAGCCGGCTAACGAACCCTCCTCTCTGCTTCACCTTGCAGCAGCGTCTATAATGACACAATGTTACTTAGTGGTGAGGCCCAGGCTGCTCTTTCCTTCAGCTCCGGAGGATTCTATAATTGTGATATTGTTTCAAAGGTGTGTTTCGTTAGAGCCAGTTTAATCGGAGCTGAGCTGAGCGGGCGCAGCTTCACTTTCGCTCCTGCCGCAATGGAAACGGCCGTTTACTCAGGTCCATGAGTGGCGGTTGCCATGTTGGCTGGGCTAATTTGCATACAGCCGCTCTGATTGGCTGGTGGGCGTGGCTTACTTGTCTCGGAGAAACGGTTAATTTTACTATTTTGCTTTTATTAGTTTAGATATTTTAATGACCATATCCTTATATTGGATAATTATACCTTCGTATGGTATAACAAGTCTTTCATTTCATCGCTTAGGGATTCCAACTATCTTGACCACTGACTGGTAGGTGAAGAAAGATAAATGTAAAACCAGACTAACTGAAGATGAAAGCAACATATGAACCATTTTTGTTAGAATTAAAATTTTAGAAAATGCCATTTATCTCCTTAGCCTAGACTCCCAAGCAGCGTTTACACTTACAAGTCAACAAATTAACATCCTTGATGATTCACCATTTCAAAATAACTCACATTGTACTTTCAGAGTTACTGCTAGAAATATTGCTGGCATTTATTTCCTTAAGGAGACTTACTAAATGGGACTGAAGTCCAAGAGAAAAGAATCAGAGTTTCTACATTTGGACTAAATAGTGGACACACACAGAGATATGTTCTTTCTCTAAAATAGAATATATCAAATAGTGGGCTTGAGTGGTGTTTGTAAGTATGGCACCGTGGGAGGAAGACAATATCAATCCTAGGGAGCAAAGATGTGTCTTAAACAGGCAGTCATTACAGCACCTGTTGGAGTATGGAGACAGATGGACACATTCAGCAGTCACCCAGAAACTGGCAGATGTGATTGTGCCTCCCCCACTGAACAGAGCTTTTTCATGTTCATAGCCTTAGCATTTAGTAGTTCCTGGTACATAGTCGGCAATCAAGAAACATTTGCTAGGATAAAGACTGAAAAAAGGGATCACCATCTTAAGTCTCTTGCAGTCAAGTTTGGAAAGTAAGACTAACATACATGAGAGAATTCATCCTGAAGAGAAATAATGACATCAGCAGATTTGTGCGGATCAAAATGTCAGAGGGGATGAAATCAGAACCCTTATGCACTGTCATGGGCAATGCAAAATTGTTCAGCCACTTTGGAAAAAGGTGAGCAGTTCCATAAACGAATAAACATAATGACCCCGTAATTTAACTCCTAGGAATATTTAATTTCAAGAGAAATGTAAACATATGTCCACAAAACCTTGCCCACGAATGTCCATAGCAGCATCATACCTAAGAACAAAAAGTGGGGGGAAACTCAAATGTCCATCAACTGATAAGTGGACAAACAAAATTTCAACTTACACAAGAGATGCTTACTTGGAAAGAAATGAAGTTCTAATGTGTGATACAACATGGAAGGACCTGGAAAACATGGTGCTAAGTGAAAAAAGACAGGCGCAAAAATTCACATATTCTATGATCCCATTTATATGAAATATCCAGAAAAGGCAGAAAGCAGATAGTGGACAGAGCTGGGGTAGAGTAAACTCCTTTAGTAAGTCTCCTTAAGGAAATAAATGCCAGCAATATTTCAGGTGCTGTAATGACTGCCTGTTTAAGACACGTCTTTGCTCCCTAGGATTGATATTGTCTTCCTCCCACGGTGCCATACTTACAAACACCACTCAAGCCCACTATTTGATATATTCTATTTTAGAGAAAGAACATATCTCTGTGTGTGTCCACTTTTTAGTCCAAATGTAGAAACTCTGATTCTTTTCTCTTGGACTTCAGTCCCATTTAGTAAGTCTCCTTAAGGAAATAAATGCCAGCAATATTTCTAGCAGTAACTCTGGAAGTACAATGTGAGTTATTCTGAAGGGAAATGGCAAGAATGTGACTGCTAATGGATGCAGCCTTTCCTTTGGAGGTGATGAAAAATGCTCTAAAACATGTGATGGCTGCACAATTCTGTGAATGTTCTAAAATGCACTGAATTATACACTGAAATGGTGAGTTTTATAGTATGTGAATTCTATCTCATTTTTTTAAGATACCAAAGAGGCATGGGTGCAGGAGGCCAGTGAAGAGAGAGAGGTCCCTAAAGTTGAGATCTTCAGAGACCTCCGGGAGATTTGAGCTAGGTCTTCAGGAATGCACTGGATTTAGGTATGAGGAGGGAAGGTGTTTTGGATGAAAGGAAGAAGATGGCAAAGTGAAGCTGGTCTTTGTCCCAATCATGAGTAGAAAGGCCAGCATACATTACAATAGTTTTTGGCAGTTAATCTGTGTCCTCCCCTGCTAAAAACCATGTCTACCTCTGCTCCCAGGGAAATTCACAGGTGAAGAACAGGCACCCAAAATGGGAGACATCTAAGCCTCTACTTTCACACTTGTGGCTTTAAAAGATTAACTTTTATTTTTCTTTCTTTCTTTCTTTCTTTCTTTCTTTCTTTCTTTCTTTCTTTCTTTCTTTCTTTCTCTCTTTCTTTCTTTACTTACTTATTTATTTTAATCCTCATCTGAGGATATTTTTCCATTGACTTTTAGAGAGTGGAAGAGAGAGGGAAAGACAGAAATATCGACGTGAGAGAAACACATCGATTGGTTGCCTCTCGCACATGCCTCAATGAGGGCCTGGGCTGGGGAGGAGCCTGCAACTCAACCAAGGTACGGGCCTTTAACTGGAATCGAACCCTGAACCTTTCAGTCTGCAGGCCGACGCTCTATCCACTGAGCCAAACTGGCTAGGGCAAAGATTGACTTTTAGATTTCTATCCCAGCAGATTATTAAAAGAAATCCTAGACATCCTTCATTTCATCCAGAAATATTTCAATATTAGACTCTTAATATTTAACATGAACCTAACTTGACCTTTCACTGTATAATGATACTTGTCCTATGACTGTGCAGTGTTCTATTTTTTCCCCAATATCCGAGGATCTGAATTTCAAAAAGGGGGATATCTATGTGTTTAGGGGAACAGCAGTGGCAGCTCCTAGTCACGTGAATATATTTGGAAACTCCTAGCGCCATTGATTTTGTTGAGTTTTTGATAGTTTACTATTAGACATTTGAGGTTGTGTCTCCACTTGGAATGAGCTCCATTCAGGAGACAGTATCATGGTGTTGCATAGCAGAAAGCTATTTAAAAATAACATTCTCAACACATTCATCCACATTCCAAAAATATTCTACTTGGCTCTGATGGTGGGATCTGGGAAGAGGCTGATCATGATGATCACAAACTTGGAGAGGCGTTCTTGCTGAAACAGAGCTCTATGGGGCAGAAGAGAGAAAGTATGGAATTTGGGGGATCAGAAGGCCATCCAAGGGTGGCTAATCCAGTCTCCTACCCAATAAACAAATGCCCTCTGACAGCCCTTAGAGATAGGTATCACCTTGACTTTAACTTTCACAGCTTTATTTCCAGACAGTTCATGACCAGACTGTTTTTATATAGATGGCTTCATAACCTGGATAAAACCATAAGTGAAGAGAGAAAATATAGTCCAGCCAGCATGGCTCAGTGGTTGAGCATTGACCTATGAGCCAGGAGGTTGTGGTTCGATTCCCAGTCAGGGCACTTGCCCTGGTTATGGGCTCAATTTGCAGTGTGGGGTGAGCAGAAAGCAGCTGATCAATGATTCTCTCTCATCATTGGTGTTTCTATTTCTCTCTCTCCCTCCCTTCATCTCTGAAATCAATAAAATATAAAAAGAGAAAATATAAACTCTAGAAAAATATGTAGTGTCTAAAGCAGGTTCCTCAGTATCACATTATTGAAATTTAGGGCTGGATGGTTCTATGTGGTGCTGGTGGGGCGGAGCAGGGCTTATCCTATGCATTGCAGGATGTTGAGTAGCATCCCCGGCTTCTACCCACTAGATGCCAGTAGTACACCACCCCCACCCGCCCTGTGAAAACCAAAAATGTCTCCAGACTTTGCCAAATGTCCCCTGGGGGCAAAAACGCCTAGGTGAGAACCACTGGTCTAGCGTGTGAATGATGCTGGGAGAACAGATTTACCAGAGCACACCTATTAGACAGGTTTTACTACTAGTCAATAAATTATTCTGACCCTTTACATTTTTAGTGTTTTTTCAAGGTGTTCTTTATAGGCTGGCATACTATGAAATGCTGATGCCCTCTCAGACCACAACAGGAAACCGTTTCTATAAAAACTTGCTCTGGCTGCAAAAAGGCAAAGCAATGAGCATTTAAAGCTACACATGGTGTGATTATCATCGTGGTTTTATTCCATCTGCACACATGAATATTGACACTATGGGGAGTCATTATGAATAAGATGACAATGATCAGGCAACCCTCCCATGGTGGGTAATATTTCAAAACTTAATTTTTCAATCAATTCTTAAGAAATTCAATAAACATTTTCTCTTAAAACCACATGGTAAAAGATTACCAGTGTTCTGAGCTTAACCTGAAAAATCCATTTAATCCACATTTCCACTGAAATTTATTACTCATGCAGTGAAGAACCCTAGACAGCAATGACACTACTTGATTACATAAAACAGTAGAACAATACTGAATAAGACTACTCTGTTTACCTTGAAACCTGATGCCACAGAACGGATTTAAGAGAAAGATCAGGAAAGAGATATGACACTAAAGGGATCTTGGAACAATTTTAAGGGCTTAAATTTGATAGAAGTTGGTCTTAATATGGTGTTTCATGCACAGCATACCCTTGATTATAATCTAAGTAGTTTTTGTCTCCATACAAAACAGAAAGAGCAAGAGTCAAACAACATATATTTTTGAAATTTCTCACCAACATTTCAAAGGAGGGGGGAAGGGAAGTGTAAGATAGTTATGCGTGTGATACACTGCTTGCAGTGGAATAGAGTGAGCTGGGGAAAGAAGAGGAGAGAGGAGAGGCAGTAAGGCATTAGTTGTGTGAGATATTTGCTCTCCTTGGCCATCAAGTAGTGTTTTACCCACTGCCAATCTGGAGTGTGTGATTTTGTACAACAGGAATGGGGTGGAGAGGCGTAGGCCAGGTTCAAGGTTTCTTAACTTGGGCATTATTGACATTTAGAGCATGACAATTCTCGGTGGAGGGCTGTCCTGTGCACTGTAGGATATTGAGCAACATCCCTAGCTTCTTACCCACTAGATGCTCTTGGCACCCTTCCCCCAGTTGTGACAACCATTTGTCTCCAAACATTGTCTCTGGAAGAAGGGAAGGCAAAATTGCCCCAACTGAGGACCACAGGGCTAGAGGCATTACATTCCAAGAGCTGTTGGAAGGAAGCTATGGCCTAACAGCCATTCAGCCATTCGCAGGGTAGGATAGTAGGATACTCAACACTTAACATTAAATGTACCCCTATCGCTCGCTCAACATTAGAGTCATGGGCACTATCCAAACTCACCAATTGTTTGTTGACTTGAATAAAAATATGTAATTGGTTATATTCATGTTATGAAACAATAATTAGGTTTCAAAGCTAGTACATTATATGTTTTATATATATGAAAGACATCTGATAACATGTTAATTTTTAAAATGGAGTAGTTATTTATTGAGGGTTTAATTTGTCCCAATCACTGCACTTTATGTATATCATCCTACTGAATTCTGACTCCAGCCCTGTGAGATAATTTTGCTGACCCTATTATGAGATGATAGTACGAAGGCTCACAAAGAAGGAACTCAAAGTTGCCCATTTAGTATGTTCCAGAGTCAGGATCTGAAACCATGCCCAGTTCCAAATACAGACTCAAAGGGTGGCTTTACCCAGAAATGTAGGGTCTGATTCCCAAGCTCTTCACCACATGATTACACTGTACATAAGATTCTGTGTTTGTCTCACTTTAAAGAATTACAAATATTAACAGATGAAAAAAGCTCAAACATGCAAAAAGTGTTTTATTCATTTTGATTCCATCTTCTTTGAACATTTCTGAAAAATATAGACTGTCAGTGAGTCATGCTTTGAGTCTATGCCTAATTTAAGCAAAGCTCTATACAGGAAAAAAATTAACAAAATGGAAGAGTGCCATCTCCATTTTGCAAGAGAAGAACTTGGGCTTTATCAAACGGGAGTCACCTCTTTTCTAGGATGGCTTTGTCCATAACTGTGCTTGTATCAAGAGGTTCTAGAAAGTTCTGACTCTGCTCATGAATATCAGATCCAAGATGCTGCCTTGGCAGCACCAAACCATGCTTGCAATGTAACAAACCCTGAAACTGGAAGCAAAGAGTCTTACACAGAAATGCCAAATCTAAATGTTTCACACATGAGCGACAGTTGAAATATCTATTGCACTTTTGCCTGCCACTTCCCTTCTTCCCAGGGCCCTATTACATAAAGGCCTAGGTGTTCTGGGGGAATAATTGAGCATCAATTGTGGCAGGGTGTGGGAGGATGCCTAGGTTACCTCCAGCATTCCACACCTTATTTAGGAGGTGGGCAACTCCTATTTATATACCTGATGAAGACACACCCCAGCATTTGTGGAGGGGGACTGCCAAAACAAGGAGATAATTGCACTTGAACACCTTGTACTAAGTGCAAATCAGATTGCTACCTTTGTCTTTTTAGAAAGGAACGAGTATCACTGCAAACAATAGTTTGTGTTGGCTGTTCAGTGTGGGCATGCCAAGGGGCTTAAATTCAAAGCTAAGTAAGCAGGTTTGGCTCAGTGGATAGAGCATCAGCCTGCGGACTCAAGGGTTTGATTCTAGTCAAGGACACATGCTGGGGATGCGGGCTTGATCCCCAGTAGGGGGCGTTCAGGAAGCAGCCAATCAATGATTCTCTTTCATTGATTTTTCTTCCTCTCTCTCTCTCCCTCTCCCTTCCCCTCTGAAATCAATAATATATATATATTTAAAGCTGATAATACCAGCAGAAAACAGAGTTGGATTTTACCATGCAACAAGAAAACATGGCCCCATACCTACCACACCCATGGAGATACGAAACCCTATTTTCAGGGAGAAAATAAATATGGTTCTGGGGTTCCCGGAGCTGGGATACAGCCATGGGGGACAGTGGCGAATCCCACTAATTAATATGAAAACTTCCTGGCAGAACACTGAATCAAATATGTCATTTCTTGGCTCCTAATTCAGTTCTGTGAAGCCCCGGTGTCAAATATGGTAACCACTAGCCATTATGACCCCTGAGTGCTTGAAATGTAGTCAGTTGGAATTAAGATGCAGCATGAGTATAAAATACATGTCTTATTTCAAATACTTGGAATGAAAAAATAATCTATATCACATATTTCCTTAGTAATTTTTCTATTAAAAATATATTACTATAATGATAATACTTCATCTATATTAGATAAAATATAATATTGTGGGGGTTTTACTTATTTAAATGTGGCTATTAGAACATTTAATACTACCTATTTGGTTTGGATTACATTTCTGTTGGACAGCACTGGTCTGAAGGCTGAATGTTACTTTAAGGCATGATTTATGTTGGACTCAAAGACATTTTCATAGGAAAGTGTTGCTTGACTGAGCTTGGCTTTCTATCGCAAATGTTAACTTCAAACAGAGTTGAAAACTGAAATTTCATTCACTGCCTTCTTGGCAAAATCTTCTGGATAAACAAATCTTCCTTTTGGAGGCGTGAAAAGGGATGGTTAACAATGTAAGTAAATTTTCTTCCTTTTCAGACATACTTAAACCATATTAAAGCAGAGATGAAACAGGCTCTCACATCGAAACAGGCTCATAATTAGGTGCTAATGTCGAGTATCCTGCAATGTTTCAAAATGACACATGGATGGAGAAAGGCCAGGGCTGAACAAGGCAGGAGTGGAGAATACGTTGACTATATGAATGCAAACGTTAGGATTGCTGAGCGCCCCTGCCCCATGCTGTCCTGCTACTCCTTACTTTTCTGCATTCCCTCTCCATTTCCACCACCACCTGACTGCTTCCCCCCTGATCAGAGGCAAAAGCCATCTTCCTTATCCCTCTGATGAGCCTCTCTAGTCTGCATTTCCCATTGCTAATCTGGCTTGTGCCCCACCACTGTCCTCCACAATAACCTTGGGCTCCAGAACCTATCATAGCAGCAAGGAGTCTTCAGGTTGGAAACAAGGCCATCCTTGCATCAAAGCCTTACAATCTGACTCCACATAACCCACCCAAACAAGGTTCCAAAGATGAGTGTGTGGCTCATGAATAGCTAAGCCTTTAATATATTCCAGTCAATCTTCAGTCTTTTTAATGCAACATACAAATTGAAATATGAAAATAGTCACTTGCTGTGCATTTGTTGAATCCATCCAAAATCGATTCCACGCAATTAGACTCAATGAAAGTAACACTGCCTGTCAGCGGGAAACAAAGAAACAAATTCTCTTCGCAGCTCATAAGCTTTATGCCCCTGAAAGCCTCATCTTGAGAAATGCTGTGCTTGTGGGTGGCTATAGGTTTTTCCTAATCTAGAGCTCAAAGAAAACGCGATCAAAGGATGCTGCTGTGGGTAACCGCAGGAAGGAAAAGTGTCTCAAAAAGTAATTTTAAAAAGAGCAGGTCGTAGCTCTTCAGGCCCCAGGACAGCAACTCCTCAGTGACCGGGATCATCTGGGAATGAGTCATTCCAGATAAGCACACATCCTGGGTGGCCTAGAGTCCATGCTCTAACCATCTTATGTCAACAGCTTTTCTGTTTCTAATGGAGACATTTCCTTGTCTTTTAAAACCATTGAACCAGTGAGTCTTAAAGGCATAATTATAGGTGAAATACAGAGCTGAATGGGTATATCACACTATTACCACATGAAGTGAATGTGTCTCCAGCCATCCACATTGACAATCCATTATGACTCACAATGTCTTTTCAATATGGCACTCAGTGTCCTTATGGTCCAAGTATGAGGGGCTACTTCTCTTGCAATCTTAGAGCAGTTCTTGGTTCTGCCTCTTCGCTACCCTCTCTCTTTTCTACTGTCAACAGCATGGGCAAAATGCCATCCAACTGTTCTCTCCTCCACCACCAAGTGACCACGGGTGCCCACCCTGGAGACCTAGGAGACCAGAATGCTGCTACTGGGTGATCTCTATCACTCTACTCCTCTTTACTTTCCCCACGTGCTTATAATTGCTTCTCCACACATTCAAGTTCGCAAAATGAGCTTCTCATGCACCTATCACCGATGGGCTAGCATGTTCTAAGGATTAGAAAGTACACATATTAGGCATTGAGTAAAATGTTTGATACAGAGTAGATATTGGAAGGAAACTTCTTTTTCCCATTCCTGATCCTCTGGCAACAGAAGATGAAACTGGGCATCAGCTGGGAAAAGCAATCCTTGAATTACTGAGAGCATGCAAGAATGCATTTTCAAAGATATTGATCTTCTATTTGGCCTAGGGCATTTTGACTGAACTTGCTATAAACACACACACACACACCACCACCACCACCACCACCACCACCACCACCACCACCACCACCACCACCCCAGTTAAATAGATTATGCCACATTTGCCTATGAATATCCACAAAAAATGCATCCTAATTTCTTGTGGTTGGCAGTCATGGTTACTTCCAGCACGTTGGCCCTGATTAATATGTGGGTTTGGGGCATTCAAATATATCTTAGTCTCCAGCGAAAGGCCAGACTATGCTCGTGTAAGCAGTCCTTACTCTTTCTGTTTCTGTTTCCCAAGACATAAAATAAACTGGCTGTCACACATATATTCTAAGGATACAGAGAAGTTTCTTAAGTATATATATGGCAAAGCAACACATAAATAAATAATGGGGGAGCTTTTGTTTCGTAAGTAAATATGCCTAGACAATTACCTTACCATGGAATACACTGTTTAAGTCTAGCATTGCTTGTTCTTTATCATCACTTTCTTGATCACTTTATAACCACTTTATAAATTGAGAGATATAATCTATATACTACATATTTTATGCTATATAATTCATGCATTTAAGCATGTGCTTTCACCCAAAAGTATCTGAATATACTAAATATGCTAAAACCATTGAATAAATATAATAAATATACTAAATACCAAAGACTTTTGAATATACTAAATTCTAGAACATTTCCAATTCTAGAACATTTTTATCACCTTGAAAAGAAACCCCATACTTATTAGTAATCACTCCCTATTTTCTCCCACCTCCAGCCACAAGAAACCTACTTACTATCTATCTCTCTCTTTTCCCTTTCCTCTCTCTCTCTTTCTCTCTGGACTTGCCTATTCTGTTTTCAAGGTTCATCCATGCTATAGCATGTATCAGTACTTCATTCCTTTTTATTGTCACATAATAGTCCATTGGAAGGAGAGACTACGTTTTATTTACCCATTTATTAGTCATTGGACATCTGCATTGTTTCTATATTGGGCTGTTATGAATAATGGTGCTATGACCACTCATGTACAGATTTGTATGTGGACACATATTTCATTTCTATTGGCTATATACCTCAAATATATTGCTGAATAGGAATTGCTGAATCCTATGATAACTCTATGTTTAACTTTTTGCTGTTGTTGTTAATCCTCACCCGAGGATATTTTTTCCATTGATTTTTAGAGAGAAGGAAAGATAGAGGGAAATATCCATGTGAAAGAAACACATCGATTGGTTGCCTCTCACACCAGCCCTGACAAGGGCCTGGGCCAAGGAGGAGATTGCAACTGAGGTATGTGCCCTTGACTGGAATCAAACCCAGAACCCTTCAGTCCACTGAATGAGGCTCTACTAGTATTCTTTGAGCTACACCAGCTAGGGCTGTGTTTAACTTTGTGAGGAACTGCCAAATTGTTTTTTCAGTGGCTGCACCACTTGACATTCCCACTAGCGGTGTATGAGGGTTCCAATTTCCCATATTCTTGCCAACATTTGTTATTATCACTTTTATTATTACCACCCTAGAGGGTGCATTTCTCTGATGGCTAATCATTTTGAGCATGTTTTCATCCAACTTTTGGACAATGGCATGTATGCTACATATGCTTGCTGGCTCTTTGGGGGTGAATGAGGTGGAGGTATGTGATGGAATTCAACAAAAGCATGGAGGAATCAGATACAGAAATTATATTCTATAGTATTATTTTTTAAAATTTCTGTTAGCACACTGAATGTCTTAAGGAATTTGTGAGTAACTTTAATCTCAAGACTGGAATTTGTGAGGTAACTATAATTCACTTAACCCAAACATGATTAACCACTATTCAAGAAAATGTTGGAGGAAGCAGTAAGATTAATAACTTAAAAAAGCAAATGACTTCAAAACATAACTTTTTTAAACTATGAAAATAGAACTATAAAACATTTGTCTGTTGGTCAAAGGTGTCATGGGATCTTGTGTCAGACTAAGACCCAAGCCTGATAACCTGCCAAGCAGATTCTACTGAAGTGATATGTGTAAGTGGGTACAATTAGATGGCTAATAACAAGTATGGCAACACACTTTACAATGCACACTATGGGACGAGCAATGCTATAAACAGTGTGGCAAATATTACATACCTTTCACATACAATACCTGTTATCCTTGCCACAACTCGTTAGTCACTTTCACTTTTTAAAATATGTTTTATTGATTTCAGAGAGAAGGAGAGAGGAAGAGAAACATCAATGATGAGAGAGAATCATTGATCAGCTGCCTCCTGCACACCCCTACTGGGGATTGAGCCTGCAACCCAGGCTCTTAACCAGAATTGAACCTGGGACCCTTCAGTCCACAGGCTGATGTTCTATCCACTGAGCCAAACCAGCTAGGGCTAAGACATTTTTTAAATGTTGCTCTTGGCCCTAGCTGGTTTGGCTCAGTGGATAGAGTGTCAACCCTGGGACTGAAGGGCCCTGGGTTTGATTCTGGTCAAGGGCACTTACCTCACTTGCAGGCTCAGTCTGCAGCCCAGTCAGGGTGCATTTGGAAGGCAACCAATCGATGTGTCTCTCTCACATTGGTGGTTCTCTCTCTCTGTCTCTCCCCCTCCCTTCCACTCACTCTATATGTTCTCCCGTGCAGAGAGTCCACTACATGGGAGAACATACTTGCCAATCTTATATCCGATAAGGGTTTAGTCTCTAAAATTTATAGGGAACTCAAACAACTTAACAAAAAGAAGATAAACAATGCAATCAAAAAACGGGCAAAGAATCTAAATAGACACTTTTCTTTTTCTTAATAATCAAGCATGGTTTAATTAAATCTAGAAACAGCTGATCAGATATATAATAAATTTGGAAAATATTGATATGAAAATCAAGCATAAAAATTTCCACTGTCAATAATTATACACTGTTGTATTGGTCTTTCATTCTCTGTTGTAACCAATTCTAGTTGTTGAAGAACTTGTTCCTTCAATCAACTGCCCAAAAGCCACATGTTTTTTATCTAGCTAGGGAGCTGATTGTAACTTGATGTAGAACTGTGAACCATTGCTGTGAGGGCCTTTGTTGACCATTCCAAGAAATCCCCTTTTATTATGAGGAATTGAAAAGCTTTCATCTTCAAATGTTGGCACATAAATCGACTCTCCACCATCTCCTTTTGCAGCCGCTCCTCCTTGTTTCCAAGCATTCTCCATTATTTGATGAAAAATAAAACTGACATAATGTAGCCTGATGCCACTTTGAGAAAACCTTGCTTTTCCTGTGCACTAAATCTGAACATTTTTACATGTTTTGGGACATGTATCACAGTATAGCTCAAAAACCAACCTTCCAATTGGATAAAGATCAATAGAAATACCCAAGAACACAAAACCACGCTTCGTGTCTGTTAAGAACTGAGTAGAATAATCCACAGTAAGTGCCCCATAAAATGTAGGGGGCTTAGAGTCAACTATATCCCACACCTTGTGGGCCCATTTCTGAAGTTCAAGTGCATCACCCAGCAGCTGATCATTAATAAAACGCATGACATTAGAAGAATATTTCCAGACTTCATTCTTAAGTTCCTTTATCACATGCCTTCCTAAAGAAAACCCTGTAAATATTTTACTTTTTCTTAAAATCACCTCTTTTTTTCTTCTGTAGATATTGATCCCATGCAAATTCTTGAAAAATTCATGCAAGTTTTTTCTTCTACAGATATTGATCCCATTCAAATTCTAGGATCATCAAATTTGGATGGAAAATTACTCTTCAGACTCTCTATTCCCAGCAAGATTCTCAAAGAAGGCTTCCTTCACTTGGAAGGCCCTTTAAAGGTGGCCGTTCTCGAAGTGGAATGCCTGCCCCCGAGAACCTGCACTTTTCCCCCACGTGCTCAGATCCAACCAGACTGGCCCCGCTCAGCTGGGACATCGCTTTCCCAGAACATCGACATCCTCCCCATCCACCTACCCACCCCTGTCAGCCACCAGGAGGGTGAGATGAGGGGGGAAGGGTCACCCACACTTGTGGTTTCTTCACCTTTACCTCTGTGGTGCTCTATGCAATCTGAAAGCTCAATAGACACTTCTCCAAAGTGGAAATACAGAGGGCAAGAGACATATGAAAATATGCTCAAAGTCACTCATCATCTGAGAGATGCAAATCAAAACAACAATGAGGTACCACCTCACACCTGTCAGAGTGGCTGTCATCAACAAATCAACAGACGACAAGTGCTGGAGAGGATGCGGAGAAAAAGGAACCCTGGTGCACTGCTGGTGGGAATGCAGACTGGTGCAGCCACTGTGGAGAACAGTATGGAGTTTCCTCAAAAAATAAAATGACCCAGTGATCCCACTTTTAGGAATATATCCTAAGAAATCAGAAACACCAATCAGAAAGGATATATGCACCTCTATGTTCATAGCAGCACAATTTACCATAGCTAAGATTTGGAAACAGCCTAAGTACCCATCAGCAGATGAGTGGATTAAAAACTGTGGTACATCTACACAATGGAATACTATGCTGCTGTAAAAAAGAAGGAATTCTTACCATTTGCAACAGCATGGATGGACCTGGAGAGCATTATGCTAAGTGAAATAAGCCAGAGAAAGGTAAATATCACATGATCTCGCTCATTTGTGGACTATAATGAACAACATAAACTAATGAAATAAATAGATCCAAAGACATAGAAGCTTCAAACAGACTGTCAAACCTCAGGAGGAAAGACAAGGGGACGGGGGGAGGGTAAGAGAGCAACCAAAGGAGTTGTATGCATGCATATGAGCATAACCCATGGACATACACAGTAGTGGGGTGAGCGCATGTGCTAGGGTGTGGGAACGGCCGGGGAGAGATCAATGGGGGAAAAGGGAGACATAGGTAATACTTTAAACAATAAAGAATTTAAATTAAAAAAGAAAATCAAAGGAAAAAATATGCTCAGATGAGGATTTAAAAAAAAATATTGCTCTTAGCAATGATTTGCTTGTTTGTTACAGAGAAGGGCAACAACGTCCTTTCAATGCGCACAGTCAATCTCTGCTGAGGTCAGCAGCCACTGGGGCTCCTTAAATACTACAGGTCCACCCTTAGCCATAGCTGCCTGGCCTGGGGTGGGACAAGTCTTATCAAACAGTCACCCAATCAGCAGGGGCTTATGAGGAAGCACACAGAGAGGGTTTTCCCAGCATAAATGCTATTGCCCAAGCTAAGTCAATGAAATTCTCTCTGTTGCTAGTTAGCTGGGAGATGTAGTAATTGCTGTTCAGCAGGTGCCAGAGTAGAAGGAGACAGGAACAGACATAAACATACTTTAAAGTGGTAGGATCCCACAGTAGTAAGCCATAAATTCTTCCGACCATGGTTGACAAGATATCTGGGGTGGAGACCCTATGTGCATCCCAGAAATTAAAAAAAAAAAACCTCCTGAGTGTCCAAAAGGCTATAACACAATATCATCATGTCTTTTTTAGAGATGAGGATAAAACACACACACACACGCACACACACACACACACACACACTGCTTAACATCTTTTAATAGCTTCCTCTTGTTTCTAGGTTACAGTCTAATATCCTTACTCTGTGGCCTACAGGACCCTGAAATTCTTCTTGCTCACCCCTACCCATTTTTCCAAATGCCTCTTATGCCACTCTCCACCTCACTCACTCTGGACTTTCTTTATTTAGTGATTTGAACCTGATATGCCTCTTAGTTCCTTAGGGTCATTGCACAAACTAGTCCTTTCTGGAGTGCTTTCTCCCTCTCCTCACCAACTTAATTCCTATCAGCCTGGATATCTTGGCCTAAACATCACTCCTTCAGGCATAACATACAACAAAGGCCACATCCAGGTCCATCTGGATCCATGGCCTTCGGGGAAGTGGGAGGCGTTTCTGAATTGCATTCCATGATTCACTTGATATTCTATGTCAAGTTCACTCAGAAACACAAGCAGGGACCTGTGGTCACATGCCCTCTGGCCTTCTCAGAGTCTTGCTGCCAATTTCAAGGGCTAAAGAGCTGTTGAGCTGGGGGACCCCTCCTAGGAGAACTGCAAAGGTAGCACAGGGCCTCCAGACTCAGGCAAGACACATGGTCCTAGGCAAGGAGAGGAGGCGGTGGGGGGGGCTTTGTGTGCACTTGCTTTTTGTGATGGATACTGTTGGAATGTGCAGACTGCAGTGAAATATTTTTTTAAAGAATACTGTTTCAAATACACAGGTGGTTTTGTGATACTTTTTTTTTTAAAAAAAAAAAGCACTACAGGAAACAGCGTTGTAAAGAAATTAATCACTTTTTCATGTGCCTTTGTTTAATTCAAAAAACTGTAACAAAATTAAGTACTTCACACCTACCAGGATGGCTAAGATAAAACAGACAGATAATAGTAAGTGTTGACAAGGATGTGGAGAAACTAGAAACTTCATGCACTGCTGGTGGGATTGTAAAATGGTATAGCCATGTTGGAAAGCAGTCAGACAGCTTCTCAAAAGGTAAAACATAGAGTTATTATAATCACCCATAAATCTCACTCCTAGGTATACACCCAATAGAAATGAAAGCATACCTGCATGCAAAACTCATGCGTGAATGTTCAGAGCTGCATTATTCATAGTAAAAACTGAAAATGACCCAAATGTCCATCAGCTCATGAATGTAGAAACAAAATGTGTTTCCATATCAGATGGCAATTAAAAGTAATGAAGCACTGACACATCCTACAACACAGATGAATGTTGAGCACATTATGTTAAGTGGAAGGAGACAGTCACAAAGGACCACATATTATATTATTCCATTTATATAAGATGCCCCAAACAAGCAAATCCATAGAGACAAAATAGATTGGAGGTAGTCAGGGGCTAAAGAGTCACGGAAGTGAGTGGAGTGTGACTGCAAAAGGGTATGGAGTTTCTTTTTAGGGGGAACAAAAATATTCTAAAATTAATCATTGATGATGGCTGCACAATCCTGTGAATATTACACTAAAACCCACTGAATTGTACACTTCAAATGTGCGAATTATGTCTCAATAGAGGCATTAAAAAATGATGCTATACCTCAGGTTTACACAGCAAGTTGTCTCTACGTAACTTTGTATACACCCAAGAGAAATGAAGACTGCATGGGAGACCATTTAGCATGCAGTCCCTCACACTAATGAACACAGTTCCAGCTATCAAAAGACAGTCTTACTAGTTGCTATGAAAATAAAAGCTCATATGAGTGAAACCACAGGGTCTGAATGATCTTGCCCACAAGGGCAAGGGAATGACAAATAGAAATTAGAAAAAAGGAGGAAAGAAAAGAAGTTAACATTGGAATGCGATACTTCTACTCTATTAGAAAATAAAGGGAAACAAAAAAAAAATGGATGAAGAACTGTTTTCAGTAGAACCTCATTAAATAAAGGGAATAATTAATTTCTACACCCCCAAGCAAACTTCTGTCACACAGTCAAGGTCAAAATGTCCCAAATAAGATGAGGAGGACAAGACTATTGGCCTGTGGCTATGACTTCATTGTATGGAATACAGACATTAGGCCTGTGTCACCAGAAGATATTTTATGTATATATTTATATTTATGAAGTTAATGTCATCATAGTATAACTTATACATCATAAAATTCAACCATTGTTCATGTACAATTCAATCATTTTTTATAAATTTACCAAATTGTACAACCATGACTATAATCTAGTTTTAGAACATTTTCACCAAATTATGTAGAAAAACTCAATGGTTACTCAGATGCCTTATTTGCTTTTGATTTGAGAAACTTGAATTTCCTACATGTCTGGTGTCTAGTTCAATGGAATGGTTCTGTGTTAATCACAAATGTATGCTTCATCAGACTACTATAAATCCCGAATAAGTAGCACAAAATGGGGTTTTCACGAATTTATTTGTTTTTCTAGGACAGTGGCCTGAAAGAGAATGATATATTATATTGTTATTAATGTATTTGAACTTTGGTTGTATAAGGTTACCATATTTTCTGGCATATAAGACAACTGGGCGTATAAGACGACTGGGCATATAAGACAACCCCCAACTTTTGAGAAGATTTTCCTGGGTTAAAAAGTCGTCTTATATGTCGGAAAATACGGTAATTGAAATCTTTCATTTCCAAATAAGAACCTTTTGGTTCTGTTATTAACACACACTCTTTAAAAACCACTTTATTTAAATGTAATTTACATACCATAAAATGCACCTGTGCAGTTACAGTTGTGTAACATTACCATAATCCAGTTTTAGAACATTTTATCACCTTAACAACATATTTGGTGCCCAAGGGCGGTTACTCTCCTTCCCTACCCCCAGCCCCAGGCAACTACTTATCTATTTTCTGTCTCTATGGGACTATAGAAGGCATTCTAACACATATACACAAAATAAAAATGAAAAATACATCTTTAAGAAAATCCTACTTTTACACCCAGATTTTGGTGTCTGTGATGTTTAAAAATTTTAAGTAACAAATATATTAAAGATTGCAAAGAAACCTCTGAAAAACAGTCCTAAAACCATTCTCCACTGTAAAGTGCTATTTTAAAATGTCTCACAACAACCAATAGACAGCATTTTTCCATAATGCAATATTTTCCTCATTAAAGTCAAAGTGTCAATTTTATCCTCTTCCAGCATCCCCCCCCCCGAATACCTCAAACAGGTTAAAACAGTTTATAGCACATATTCTTTTTTTAAAAATATATTTTTATTGATTTCAGAGAGGAAGGGAGAAGGAGAGAGAGATAGAAACATCAGTGATGAGAATCATTGATCAACTGCCTCCTGCACACCCCCTACTGGGGATCAAGCCTGCAACCCGGGCACGTGCCCTTGACTGGAATCCTACCTGGCACCCTTCAGTCTGCAGGCCGATGCTCTATCCACTGAGCCAAACCAGCGAGGGCTATCACACATATTCTTCATTATATTTGCAGACGAAACCTTGGAGAGGTTGAGCCTCCTCTAAATTAGGATCTCAGGCTGAATCGAGCAAACAAAACTCCCCCAAATGACATTTATTCCGAAAGCTTTTTAAGGACTATTATAAAGTTTCTAGACATTAAATTCTTTTTAACAATATTCTGGAAATTCGTCAGAATAGACAAAAAGCTGCAATCTTTCTTAGCAACCAGGTAATATTGTGAGTGCTTCCCGGATAATTATAGAGCTGTCATTTTAAGGAACAATCATTAATTGATATCTTTATTGTAATTGACAAGGCGGCATTATATAATTTCTACAAAATAACCCTTTGTCCTTTAACAACCAGGGGAGAAAATTCTTATCATGCTAGGTTGGAAATTTCCTCTGCTGCAAATATACACCAATTGGTGTATATATACACTATAGTCCTTAATTCTCAAGGAAATAGTATTCTCAAAGTGCCTTCCTCTATTAAAGAGTTGACCCTTGGCCAATATGACAAATATATGAAATTGAGTCATTTCCACATAACTCTCTAGCCCAGTACAACTGTGAAAGCAGACAAATCATGTTTCATTATGGGTTTGCACAATGCCATCACTGCCCTAAAACACAACACCCTCCCTTATTCAGGCCAATCCGTGGACTTCTTCACAGGCCACAGATTGCTGGTTTTCAAGTCCTATTCACTGGCTCTCAGGAGAGTGCTGACCTGGTTTCTATTCTGAACTGGAATTTCCTCTCCTGGGGTCATCTGATCCCCACCCTCAGGGCCTTTTCCCAGTTCCCTGATCAGTGCCCCACCTTGCCCCTTGCTTTGGAACCCAAGAGAATTTCAGGCTCATCCTCCTTCAAAGTCCAATGAGAAGAAGACTCAGAGACACTATGGTTTATATCTGCTGGGAACCAGGTTTTGTGAGCCTCCACAGCTCCTCTTAGGAGGCACCAAAGTGACATTTACTCAGGAAGCTCCTGAGACCTAAGACAAGACCTGCAGGAAATGATAGCGGGAGGCCATGTTGTAAGGCTAACGCTGTACAGAAATCTCAACCCAAAGGGTCACAAGAATGTGGAAGAGTCAGCCAACAGAAACATCGCAAAGCATAAAACGGGGCCACATCCCTTTGCAAAACATGGACTGCATGGGCCGGGCCAACAGCTCCCTCACTGTCCAGCTCTTGTGGCTACAGGTTCAGTGAGCTATAGAGTTTAAGGAACAGGGCAGTGGTGTTTTTAGGGTCAGCCCTTTACATTCTTTAATCTGATGGCCTTCTGGGTACACAAAATTCTCAAATGCAAAACCAGTGTCTTCACCAATGAGTAATTACATTTTTCAGAGTTCAATTCTCCACTCTGAACTGGTAAGAATAGCAGTGCTCATGAAAATTATTCTGCCTAGAGTATTTACAGAATAAGCTATAAAAATACTATTTTTAAATATTTTTATTGCTTTCAGAGAGGAAGGAAGAGGGGGAGAGAGAGAGAGAGAAACATCAGTGATGAGAGAGAATCATTGATCAGCTGCCTCCTGCACACCCCCCTCTGGGGATCGAGAGACTGCAACCCGGGCATGTGCCCTGACTGGGAATTGAACCGTGAACTCCTGATTCATAGGTTGACAACCACTAAGCCATGCCGGCCAGGCAACAAAAATACTATTTTAACTTAAAAATTTCAGAGTATTCTGGTGACTTAGAGAATTAGACAAGGCAAATAGGTTTCAGACGCTATAAACTTTATGAGGATGCATCTTACTTTGTATGCAAGAGGAAACCTTGGAGTAAAACCTAGATATTCTCCTTTTTTTAACTTTTCTCTTTAGTGTTGGACACATACCCGGTTCTCCACTCACACTGGTGAATAAATGAATGTTCAATAATATTTATCTGTATCTGAATGTGCCCAGCATCCCCCTACACACTAAAGGTGTATATTTCCTTTCATTTGCCCTATATTCCTATATAACCTATCTACAGCAGCTGTGGTAATTTGAGACAGAGCATTAGACCAGAGATCTGCAAACTTTTTCAGTAAAGGGCCAAATTGTACATATTTTGAGTTTTGCATGCCATACACTCTGTTGCAACCATCCAGCTCTACTGTTGCAACATGAAAGCAGCCATAGTCAATAGGTAGGCATAGCTGTTTCCAATAACACTCAATGTATGGACGCTAAAATCTGTATTGCCTATGTTTTTCACATCATGAAATAGTCTCCTTTTGATTTCCCCCCCACTGTTTAAAAATGTAATACTTATTCTTAGTTCTCAGGCTATAAAAATAAAGCAGGCAACAGTCCAGATTTTGGCCTGTGGGCCATAGTTTGTTGACCTCTGATTTAGACAACTGAGTGACTGAATTGTGGCAAGTGCTCTACTGGGTCTGAGCACCTACAGAGCACACTGGGGGGAAAAAACGGGAATTGGCGACTGTCCAATCAGTTGATACAATGAAGGGAGACAGGGCAAAGGTTTTCAACTTCAGAAAAAGATTTTGTATGAGTGCATTATTTTTAATTTAGCTTATATTTACATGTCAGGATTAATCTAAACAACAAGCTAATTTACAAATGGTGGCTCTGATTTGTTTGAACTAAAGAATTAATATATTTTTCTTTCTATTGTAAATGACCACATACACAATTTCTTCTAGGTTTTAAAACAGGAGCTACATTTATGAATCTTTTTTTTTACTAATCTTTAAAGTGACACTACCAAATCAAAACAAATTTGGAAAAATCTCCTGGGAGGGGATTCTGAGTGTTTTGTTTTCCTTTTGATGCATTGAGGAACTAGAGCTGCTAAGCACAAGGAAACAGAGGAAGGCGGTCACAATTTTGTTTAAACATGAATGTCAGTCTATTTTTATATTTCATTGATATGTATTCAGTCTAGATCCAACCAATGAGGATTTGTGGGGAATGGTATCAGTGGGATGACCCCATCATACTGCTTTTGTTGTTTAATTAGGTCATAGGGAAATATGTATTGATATCAATGACAGAAAGAAATAGGGGAAAAACTTGAGATAGATACATGTGAACCTGCTCGAATATATCAGTATTTTTATGAGAATTTGATTACATACTGTGGTAAAGTGAATGATTTGCCCCATTCCTTCACCCCTTGATACACTCATGTAATTCCTCACCCACTGACGTTCAGTTTGGACATGTGATTTTCCTTGGCAATGGCAGGAGAGTAGATACATTAAGAATCCTTAATCAGTTTCACTTTTCATATTGTACCTGTGCAACTCCCTAGGTAAATGTTATCCCACCAACCTGGGCCCCAGAATAAACACATGTGGAGCAGAAATGACCAAGGAGCCAAGCCCTGCAGGACTGGAAGCCTGACCTTGGGTCAAACAACGGAGCTCTGCCCAGATCCATGAGAAGAACTGATGGTTGTTTTAAGCCACGAAATTTCAAAGTAGTTTGTTACACACCATTAGTGTGATGATAGCTAAGGGATACACAGTTCTACATTTCAGACAATACTGCTATAAATTAAAGCACCATTTTGTGTGTCTCTATACATATATGTATGTACACCAGGGGTTCTAGATTTCATTCCTTTTTAATGATATCTAAAACAAAGAAATGTTCCCCAATGCAAACATCTCATGAAGACCTTGAATGATGTCATTATCTGCCTACCTAATTAAAAACAACAGGTTGGGCCCTACCAGTTTGGCTCAGTGGCTAGGGCATCAGCCTGTGGGTTGAAGGGTACTGGGTTTGATTCTGGTCAAGGGCACTTACTGCGGTTGAAGGCTCCTCCCTGGCTCAGGCCTCGGTCAGGGAGCGTGCAGGAGGCAACCAATCGATGTGTCTCTCTCACATCAATGTTTCTGTCTGTCTTTCCCTCTCTCTTCCCCTCTCTCTAAAAAAATCAATGGAAAAATATCCTTGGGTGAGGATTAAAATTAAATAAATAAAATAAGGTAAAATAAAAGTAACAGGTTGGTCCAAGAATCTCTAGGTTTTGAAAAACATTCTCTATTTCTAATAAAGATCCAGGAAAATTGCATAGTAAAACCATGCAATAATTAAAGTACCCAGTAAGAGTGTGCCTATGTTTGCAGAATCAGGCAGCATCAGCACTTTTTGCACCTTTTTTAAAATAGTGGGAACCAAATAAATGCAGGAAGTCTATATGACTGTGTCTCAATGATAAGGTTTCACTCGCAGTCATCCTGAATAAAAACAGCCATTAGGGTTTTTTTTTTAACCAGCTAATCTTGATAAGGTTCAAACTTTCCCCAAGAGAGGTCTATGAACTGCCACTCCCTTCGAAATGAATGAATAAAAATGCATGTGAACCATGAAGGCCAGGGTTTACATAACCCTTGTGCTGTCCAGAGCACAACTGGGTCGTGGCCGCCACAAACACATGAGGGGCTTGTGTGTATATCCTTGCTCATAAGAACTCTGGAGGGCAGACTGCCAGCTCTCATGTACCTGTTCCAGGCGACTGCCAGTGCAGCCACGTGGTTGTCATTCCTGAAATGGATGTTTCATGAGAACAGCCATGCAGAGAGGGGGTAAGGAGCATTCATGCAGGAGCTAAACTCTGTGGTGTTCTATCAAAAGCACTTAGCTGGGGAAAACACAAGAGTTGGGATTACAAAATTACCACAACACTCAGCTCCAAATACCAAATAGGATGTCCTTTATTTGTGGTTCTGTATGTTACTAACAAGAATACCCAAATCTTCCCTGATCTCATTATCAGTTCACCTTACTTTCTTCTGCTATGTGTATGGACATTTTTCGCATAAATGATTGACGGAGACAGATATGTTCCTATTGTGCTGGGAGCACAGAGGGAATAAGTTAAAAGGTGTCATTTTAATGCACAACAGGTCAGTGGTTGCCCGGATTAGAGAGGTAGGAAGTAGCATGGGTGTGACTGCACAGGGGCAGTATGAGAGAGGTCTTTTGTGGTAATGGAACAGTTCTGAATGTAGTGGTGTTTATGCTTCTCTATACATGTGATAAAATTGCATGGAACTTCTCACTTCTCTCTCTTGCTTTCTCTCGCTCTCTCACTATCTCGTTCTCTCTCTTCCCCCCCTCTTCCTCCTTCCCTCTTTCTCTAGCTCTCTCTCTCTCTCTCTCTCTCACACACACACACACACACACACACACACACACACACACGTGAACAAGGTCTCTCTGTATTCAAGTTAATAGTATTCTGCTAATGTCACTTTCCTGCTTTTGATATTGCACTAGAGTTACATAAAATGCTACCATTGGGGGAAGCTGCATAAAGAGTTCCAAGGATCTCTCAGTACTATTTTTGCAACCTCCTATGACTTTATCTACACTAATAAAAGAGAAACATGCAAATTAACCATCACTCTGCCACTCCACTACACCCACCAGCTAATCAGGAGCGAGTATGCAAATTAACTCAACTAAGATGTCTGTGGCCATGGAGCTGGAGCAAGCAGGAGGCGTGGGTTGCTCCCAGTGATAGAGGAGCCCTGGGGGCTCTGGCTCCACTCAAGGCTACAAAGTTTTAATTATAGAAGATAAATAAATCCCAGATACCTGCTTCCAGCCTGCCCAGACCTGTTTGGGTCAGTGGGGGCCATGGTCAGCCTGAAAAAGGCCATCAGCCCCTCACCCAGGGTGGCCAGATACCCCAGCAGGACCCCTCCCACACCCTGAAGGGGCTGTAGGCAGCCTGAAAACAGCCCTCAGCCCCTCACCCAGGCTGGCCACACCCCCATGGGGTGAGGGTCCCCGCTGGGGGGCTTGGCTAGCCTGCAGCCATCAGCCCCTCACCCAGGCTGACCAGGCAAGCCAGCAGGACTCCCACCCTGATCCAGGACACCCTTCAGGTCAAACCAACTGGCTCCCACCCATGTACCAGGCTTCTATCCTACATAATAAAAGGGTAATATGCAAACTGACCCTAACAGGAGAGCCACTGGGAATGACTGGTCACTATGACACACACTGACCACCAGGGGGAAGACATTCAATGCAGGAGCTGCCCCTGGTGGTCAGTGCACTCCCACAGGGGGAGCTCTGCTCAGCCACAAGCCAGGCAGACAGCTGCTAGCACAGCGATGGTGGTAGGAGCCTTTCCTGCCTCCTCAGAAGCACTAAGGATGTCCGACTATAGCTTAGGCCTGCTCCCCACTGGCAAATGGACATCCCCCAAGGGCTCCTGGGCTGCCAGAGGGATGTCTGACTGCCAGCTTAGGCCCGATCCCCTGGGGAGTGGGTCTAAGCCAGCAGGTGGACATCGCCTGAGGGGTCTCAGATTGTGAGAGGGCACAGGCCAGATTGAGGGACCCCCCCTACCCCGAGTGCACAGATTTTTATGCACCGGGCCTCTAGTAATTACTTAAAAATGAAAAGTTTTTTAAAGTGTCATTTCAAAGGTATCATCTCAACCCAATGCCTTTTTCACAGGCAGCCACTGTACAGTGGATCAGCATTAGACTCGGCAGTAAAACAGACAAGGATTTGAGTCTCAGTAACACTAAGTTGTATGACCCTGCAACAAATTTCAACTCAGTGCCTTGGTTTCCTCATCTTTTAAATGGGGAGATAGTAGGACCTACCTTATAGGGTGCTGTGAAGTATTAAATGAGATAATATATGTAGAACGTTCAGGGCTCACAGAAAGCATGCAGTTAAACATTGGCTACTATTATTATGGCCGTGAGTCAGCCGAAATATTTCTAAGAGCTCTAACTCAGTGCTGACATTCAAAAACAGACTAAGCACGAGACACAGAGCATTAAGTCCAGATATGGTCCCTGATTCAGGCCCCTGCTTCTTTGAATTGTTTGGTTTTATGGTGAATGTGGTCCTTAAAGGAGTTACTATTATGAAAGTGGATGCACAGGGTCCTCAAGGAGGAACTAACTCAGATAAGAGGCACTTTCTGCAATCAAGGTTGAAAGGGTTTTTTTCTCTGCTACATGAGCTGGAGCCTAGGGTAGCTAAACTGCAGTCCTCAGTCCCAAAAATGCCTCAGCCTACTCCTTAACCAGATACAAATGAAAATCACTTTTCACTAAAACACAGGTTAACCCATTTGAGGTGATGTGTGATTTTAAAGACTAAAGCTGTTTATCCATCAACCAGAAAAGGAGTTAAACCAATTCTTGCATTTTTATTATTTGGAAAATAAATTAGATTACACTACCCTAATAGGCTTGGAGGAGAAGTCTATTATAGCTCAAGTGTACATCAATAAGTTTAGACCAAAGCATTTTTTTAATTCTGTATAGAGCTTCTTCATATTAAATAAATTGTAGCATGTACATTCAATATGTCCCTGTACAATGAGTGAAGAGGAAGTACTTTAACCAGCTTGTCATGTCAATATTCTTAGACATGTACATCACATATGAGCGGATAGGCATAACACATTGCTAGTTTAAACATGGTAAGTAAAATAACCCACAGGGAAGAGGAAAGAGGGATTCCAAGAAAGTTGGGAGTCCTCTATCTACTTAGGAATTTGGGTCTTTCATAATGTAAGTGAACCCCAAGGAAGACTGGACATGCATGTGATGATATTTTCTGTTTTCCAACTTCTCCCCACCCCCTGACCAACGAAACAAAAAGGTCTGCCCTTCTCTACACAGACATGAGCCTTGTGAGACTGACCTCAATGGGCTGCATCTCAATGGACTGGTTGGCTTTGGTAAGAAACGAAGATGGGAGAGCAGGAAGATCACAAAGTCAGAGTATCCATCCTCCCACTCCATCCCTGCTTCTTCAGAGTCTGCTCTTGCTGCAATTCTCCCTGAGTACATTTCCAAGGTCTCTTCCAGCCCAGGTTGGAGGTCGCCAGGTTCCAGTAACACTGGTCCCTCCCTGTGTCCTCATGGTAACATCTTTTCCGTGTTTCTTTACACATACACATATATTTTTATTGATTCCAGGGAGCAAGGGAGAGGAAGAGAAAGATAGAAACATAAATGATGAGAGTCATAGATAGGCTGTTTCCTGAACGCCCCCTACTGGGATCGAGCCCACAACCTGGGCATGTGCCCTTGACTGGAATCGAACCCAGGACCCTTTAGTCCGCAGGCCGACGCTCAATCCACTGAGCCAAACTGGCTAGGGCAAGTTAAGCCTTTTTGAGTGTGCCAGTCTGCTTCCTGCTGGGATCTGTGAGTCAGTAGCTAAGGTGGGAGAATGCCTTATATTTTGAGGTCAAAGACGATGTTACACATTTTGCTCATACCATGAAAGTGACATCATAATGGCACTGTTAAAGGTTATGTGCATAAATACTTACAAAATAATATGACGTGTCACCATTTTCAAATTCTTCCAGCAAACTCAACATTCCATTTTCTTGCTAAACTATTACGACTCTGTGGATCTCATAAAAATGGCATCTTCAAGTGAGGAAGCCAGAGCAAGTTCGGGGGTTTATGCCCATGTGGAGCAACACCCACCTGGTACGGAAAGCTCAGGGGCACCCACCTGGCACAGGGAGCTCAGGGGCACTCACCTGGCACAGGGAGCTCAGGGGCACCCACCTGACACAGGGAGCTCAGGGGCACTCACTTGGCACAGGGGAACCCAGGGACACTCACCTGGCACAGGCAGCCCAGCAAATGCAGAACAGAGGTGCCCCCCATGCAGGAGAGAAGCTTTTAGCCTCTGTGTTTTCCTTGGATTGACTTAAACATTTCCTTACAAGATATTTCAGTCAGCTGCAGAAAGGGGTCACTCAAAAACTATTCTAAAAGTTGATTCATCTTAAAGTCTCTTGCTGTTTCCATGGCACCTTTCCTTAGAGCCACAATGCCAACGCTTCTGAAAGCTTCATCACAGAAACCCAGGTCAGCTGCCACTCCAAGCACTCAAGTTTTACTATAAAAATTTTAAAGTTAGAAGAGGTCTAAGAATGTGCCAAATAAGCAAAGAGAAGGGAAGGAAATCCTGACCAGTTTTCACTTCACAGGGTTATGACATCTTTCAAAAAACAGTCCTTAGTAACCATGACCATATACGAACGAACAAATGAGTCTTATATTTCGTGTCTAACTTATCCAAACTGAGAAGTAACCCACAGCCACATCCAAGTACTCGCCATTACAATAAAGAAAGTGGTACCATATCGTTATCAGTGGGAGTCCTGTTGTTTCATGTGACCTTCCTCTAAGTTTGCAAGTATTCAGACTGTATTTAACAATAAAATGAATCCAAAAAGCTGACCTTTTGAAAATAAGGTCAAAACCAGAAAATCTGAAAAGTACATTAAAATATATTAATTATATGCATTTGTCAATGTTGGGGATGTTAGCTCAGATTTTCGCAAGTACCTAAGACCTTTCCATACATGCCCTCCCCATCATTTGGAGCTCACAATGGAAAACAGGCTGTGCTTAATTAACATTCTGCAAAGTGGCCAGGACTTAAGGGCCCACCAACCCAGTCAGTGGCAGACTAGATAGACCGCACACACACCTGGCATGCTGGGCTGTGGGCGAGACGTTTAACCTAAAGAGATTGGGTGAAGCTGGGTGAAGCTGTTCATCGCCTCTTCCTTGTGCCTGTCTTTCAGTGTCTTTCCTACAGCAGGCCAACCCACGTTAGATCCTCAATGAGTGCCTGCTGGACAGAAGTGGGCCCTACCTTCTCACTCATATATGGTCACAGATCCCATGTCCACACAGAGAGGCTTTCTGAGAACCCTTCGCATTCTAGTTTGGAGATTATGACTGCTCGTTTTAGACCAGGACTAACATTTTTAAGAAACCAGCATTCTGGCTGAATGAGAAGAAAGGCAGAGAATCAGACAAGACTGTTAGACATGCATAAATCAAGAAGTGAGCTAAAGCCCTGGCCAGTGTGGTTCAGTGGGTTGGAGTGTCGTCCCATGCACCGCAAGGTGCCCGGTTTGATTCCTGGTCAGGGCACATATCTGGGTTGTGGGTTCAATCCCTTGTCGGGGCGCATGTGGGAAGCAACCAATCAACGTTTCCCTATCACCTCTCTCTTTCTCTCCTTCTTCCTTCCTCTCTCTAAAAAAAAAAAATCAATAAAAACTTTTTAAAATAAGTCAGCTAAAGTCTCACACAGGAGAGAAGACAGAAAATCTTTAAGAAATAAGGCCCAAGATTTCAAAGGGCATCAGAATTGAGGAGTGAAGAAGTGAAGAGCTCAGAGCAAAGCACTGAGGTTTCTGGAAAGGCCCCCATCACCCTTCCCAGACTAAGCCCTGCAAAGTGTGAAATATGTGGTTCTGAACCTCGACTCCTGTGGAGAAAAGGTAACTAACATCTTGTCCTCTCCATCTCTTAAATAACAGAAGAATATGTCTAATGCATTTTAGAGAGCTCCATACAAAGTGATTTCCAAAAACAGGAAGGATTTTGCTGTCTACAGAGATACACATAAGTCAAGGTTTCTCAATTCTGCACTATTTATAATTGGGCCAGGCAATTCTTTGTTGGGTTGTTCTCTGAACTGTAGGCTGTTGAGCAGCATCTCAGGTCTCTACCTGCCACATATCCGCACCTCTTGCCAGTTGTGACAATGAGCAATGCCTCCGGACATGTGCAATGTCTCCTGGTGGAGAATCACAGCTTAGATTGCTTAGAAAATGGATACTAAGGGACATATTGCCTGGCCATGCTATGTAGAGGCACCATTGCTGCGCCTCTGGTATCCTTACAGAACTCCGTTGAGATGAACACTAGCTTATAAAATAAAATACCTCTCTGAAAACTTGTTATCTCAGAGTCGTCTGAAGCCAAGTACTGGACTGCACTCTTTGGATCCACGTTGCCTTTGTTGGAGCTTCTTGAATGGTAAGGGGTCCTCCATGTAAATGAATCAGTGGCTTCCAAACGTGGCGATAGCAGAATGACCTCCAAAGCTTTTTCAAAGTATTGCTTCTAAGTCCAGGCCATGGAGATTCTGATTTAGTGGGAATTGGGTGAAACCCTGAAGCCAATATTTTTTTTTTTCAAACATCAACTAATAATGAGAGAAGTTTTGAACCCCCTGGTGTAACCAAAGTAAAAACACCCAGGCAGCCAGATCCTTCCACTCACAGGTATTTATTGGCTGCCTACCCTGTGTCCAGGCCTACACTAGGCAGTGGGGTTATGATGGAAAAAGGATAATTGAGTCTCTGCCCTGAATAAGCTTACACACTAGCAGGGACAGTAGATAAACGATGAATGTATATATAGGGGTGGGCAAAAGTAGGTTAATAATGATAATAACTATAATAATAAATACATAATAACATAAGAATAAACTCTGTTTCGTGTACTCACAACTATAAACCTACTTTTGCTCCCATTCAGTATACCAAGTAGCGATGCAAACAACATAAGCACCACAGTGTGATAGGCTCAGTGGTATTTCAGTGGAGTCAGAAGCACTCTGGAGAGAGCAGTCGGGGGTGGCATTTTTTCCTGCAACTTATAGGACATCAACAATGATAACTCTGAACATGCTTCTCTCTGTATTTCCTGCTCTCTTCCACTCTCTCTAAAAATCAATGGAAAAACATCCTTGGTTGAGAAATATATATATATGGTTTAATAAGTAAATACGTTATTTATTTATAACTTGCAAAATTCTTGCTTCTGTGAGGAGACAAAAAATAAGGTAACAGAAGGTAAAAGTGAATCCCAGGCCTGCTGCTAAATTTTCTAAGACATCCACGTTGGCAGCACTGATGGATGACAACTGACTCATATGAGCCCAGTCCAGCAGCAGTGCCCCGTTCTGGGTGTCTTCAGAATCACCAAAGAATACCCCATAGTCAACACCACTGAATTATGAAGTGAACTTAATGACTTCAAAGTCTGGAAATCCAATGTTCATTGAGAGAAAACTTGGGAACCTTCATAGTGCAACCTTAACTGTTTGGGGTGAAGAGACACTCCCCTTCAGGGAAAGCAGCTTAGCCTTTCCGATGGGTTCCTCAGGGAGGGGTTAAGCAGAGCAAGAGAACGATCAGCATCTAGTGACAAGGCTGTGGTTCAGAGCACAGATGGTGGAGTGACTACACCAAACAGGAAGTGAACTCGGCGCCAGAGGAGCTCAAAAGTAGACAGGTCCTGGGGACAAGAAAGGCTGCCGCTTAACAGCTGGACTCCGCGGAGACCAAATCCGAATCTAAGCCACCTGCTTTCTGACCACACCTCAGTGAAACACATGCACCGCCCACCTAAAGATTCATCTTTGCCAGAGGCATCAGGAAACCTTCCTATTGTTTGTCTTTCATAGGAGAGAGATGAAAATCAGTGTGATCCTCCAGGGAGCTGCTTAGGATAATAGCACTCAGAAGCTTCTCCAAAGGTCATTTGTTCTAAAACTAAGGCTTAGTGCAATTATTCCACTGGAGTTGCCATACTTAATTGCAAGGATTGTCATGAAATTCGATGTATATTGCATGATCTTGGCACACAGTCAAGGTTTGTAATAACTTGTTTGTGGTTAATGGGAGAAAGCATTATAAAGGCTCTTGGGGAAGGCATGCTAACATCATGTTTAACCCAGGCCAAGTGGCCTGACTTTGAGGGGGGAGGGGTCAGCAGAAGCAGAAGGATGTTGCCAAAGTCATGATCACTATAAATGGAGTGACTCATTATTCCACCCCTAGCACTTATGCTGTGTGTGAGGCTCCCCCGGAATCTGTGTCGGCCTCTCTCTGAAGTCCTGCATGTTTATTGACTAGTGTATATAATACTCATAACATTTACCATGTTTTCTCTTTTCAGATCCTATTACATAGCAACTGTCACATTTTCTTAAACACAAGCATGAAAATCAAATAGACCAGTGACTTTCAAGTGATGGTAACTTTGCGTCCTAGGGGGTACTTGGCAATGTGTGGACACATTTTTTAGGTCTTTATTGTCCCCTTTTTCCCCCATTGACCTCTCCCTCCCCATCCCCACCCAGGCCTTCACCACCCTATTATCTGTGTCTATGGGTTATGCATATATGCATATGAGTTCATTGGTTGTTCTCTCCCTCCCCTCTCCCCTGCCTTCGCTCTGAGGTTTGTTTGTTTTTAAAAAAATATGTTTTTATAGACTTCTTAGAGAGAGGAAGGGACAGAGGAAAAAACATCGATGAGAGAGAGAAACATTGATAGGCTACTTCCCACAACCCTGACCTAGAATCAAACAGGCAACCTTTTGGTGCAGGGCACAAAACTCAACCAACTGAGCCACACCGGCCAGGGCTGTGTGGATTCATTTTTGGTTGTCACATCTGGAGAGGTGGGGATACTATGCTACTGGCTTCCAGTGGGTCTCTAGGGTCCACAGATGCTGCTAAACATCCTATGATGGCACAGGACAGCTCCACCACTGAGAATTATCCTGCCCGAAATGTTCATTTTGCTGAGGCTGAGAAAACCTGAGAAAGACAAACACATGGCACAGAACTTAATGGATCTTTTAAAATTTGGCTTTTGTCTACACCAATCCAATTAAAGAACTATTTGGCCATGCAATTCAGCAACATGTATGACATAGTAAGTCACTAAAAGTACAATATTTGATTGTTGGATTATTATGGTGACAAAAGTAGGAGGGAAAAGGATAATTTGGTTCATCTATTTCATTTATCTCAGGAGTCAAACTGTGGAATCAGGGCACTGGAATAAAGCTCTCCATTCTGTGCAGACTGGTGCAGCCACTATGGAAGACAGTTTGGAGTTTTCTCAAAAAATTAAAAATGGAACTCCCATTTGACCCTGTCATCCCACTCCTGGGAATATATCCCAAGAAACCAGAAACACCAATCAGAAAGGATATATGCATCCCTATGTTCATAGCAGCACAATTCACCATAGCTAAGATCTGGAAACAGCCTAAGT